>VSMD01021073.1:0-138638 GCA_008750895.1 Mirza zaza
GTCATCAAATCTTGAGTATCTCATGTGTACCCTTTAAGGTAGTATTTGCCAAAGTGACAAAGTGGCTTTAGCAATTATAAGTGAAGGTGGTTCTATAGTCAAATAAATTTGGGATATGCAGGGTAGTACGGTTTTAGCATGAGTTCTTTATGGGATTTCTTGAGGCCTTTAATCTGCAAATGCGTATGACGATTCCCCAAGAAAGAGACAAGGTTTGCCACACTTCTCAACTTTGACCTCAGAATCCTTTTTCGCGAGGCATCTCAGGATATTGCTGTGCCATGGAGCAAACTCTAGAAAATATTCTGACGAATTGCCTAGCTTTATTTGAGTTAGAATGGGGACTTAAGAAATAGGGTCAAGGACAACATTTTTTTTTTGAGACAGAGTTTCACTCTGTTACCCAGGCTAGAGTGCCGGGGCATCAGCCTCGCTCACAGCAACCTCAAACTCCTGGGCTCAAGCGAGCCTCCTGCCTCAGCCTCCCGAGTAGCTGGGACTACAGGCATGCGCCACCATGCCCGGCTAATTTTTTTCTATATATTTTTGGTTGGCTAATTAATTTCTTTCTATTTTTAGTAGAGCTGGGGTCTTCTCGGTCTTGCTCAGGCTGGTTTCGAACTCCTGACCTTGAGTGATCCGCCCACCTTGGCCTCCCAGAGTGCTAGGATTACAGGCCTGAGCCACCACGCCCGGCCAAGGACAATTTTTTTGCAGTCGTTATGAAGCAGCATCTTGCAAGATGCATTCTTCTTGCATATTACAATGTAGAAGCAATTGCTTTAACCACGGCAGTGTTATCTGTCATTTCTGCCAATGTGCATGATTATATTCAATTAGGTAATTATTCCAAAGCCTCTTGTATTGCTCTCCCGTTGTGGCACTTTATGTGGTTAGTCTTGTTTTCCTAATAGCAAGTGTGCTCCATAGGGTGGGAATAATACCAATACCTTTACTGAATAATGCACAACACATGGTTCAGTGTTGGATGCTAAATCAAGATTAAATAAGTAAAACTTGATTGGAAAAACTCAGCAGAAGTAGACTTTATAAACTTCCCTTTGTATCTGAACGGATATGTCGACGTCTAAGTATTTTTGTGCTTTAATTATCACCCGCCCCTCCCCCTACTCCGTTTTTCTCTCTGTCCTTTTTTAGCGCTAAATATTCCCCGGAAGGAAAATGGAGCAATAAATCTAAGCAAAGTAGCCCTGAGAAGTCGCTTTCCTATCTGTTCTGATTTTAACAATACCTAATTGGCTCACAACTTAAAACTATGCCAAATAGACTTTTGCTTGATTTGCACCCAGTTTACTCACTAATTTTTTTTTTATTTATTTGAGACAGAGTCTCACTTTGTTGCCCAGGCTAGGGTGCCGTGGCATCAGCCTAGCTCACAGCAACCTCCAACTCCTGGGCTCAAGCAATCCTCCGGCCTCAGCCTCCCGAGTAGCAGGGACTACAGGCACCCGGCTGATTTTTTCTATTTTTAGTTGTTTGGCTAATTTCCTTCTATTTTTAGTAGGGATGGGGTCTTAGTCTTGTTCAGGCTGGTCTTGAACTCCTGAATTCAAGCCATCCTCCCGCCTCGGCTTCCCAGAGTGCTAGGATTACAGGCATGAGCCACCGCACCCGGCCAGTTTACTCATTAATTGACCAACATGTTTGCTCCCATTTTTTCATGGCTGTGTGTTCCTTAAATGTAAAAATACAGTATCTTTTAGACCTTTGCTTTGCTTTGCAAGTCAGCAAAAATTTCCCTACCATCTCATTCCAAAAGCACTTGGCAGGTAAAATCTGTTGTCATGTCCTTGTGTATTGAAGCGCCTTAGCTTGGTCTAATGGCATTTTGCCAAGTAAACAATCTACCATCTATTAGTTCCATTGGAAAGTCCCTTTTTTCAAATTGACGAATTTCACAATAAAAAGAGCCGCTGGTTAGAGAAACCCCAAGTTCTTCTAGGATTGGTATTTGGGGTTTGTAAATTTTATGAGGTTGTGTTCATATGAGCAGCTGATGACACCAGTGCATCAAGTTTACAGTGTGAAATCTGAGACACAGTCGCTTCGTCAACAGCTCCATCGCTCCCCTGCCCTTGTCTCCTGCTCCCTCCCCATCTCCATCTCTAAAACCTTCGGCTCTCTGCACTGACCTCTCCAAACCCTGCCTTTGCTACCCCTCACGCTCACCCACAGCCCTGAACTTGTCCTTCATTCTTTCTGCGTTTTATCCATGCCGCTTGCTGGCTTCTTTCATGGTTTCTTTTCAAACTTCATTAACTGTCCACATACTTCCTCTTTCTTTTCAAGTCTCTCGATGACTGGACTTCCTTCTCCCACCCCGACCCCAAAGCAAGCCAAGAGATGTGGCTGGCGTCCTTCTCACTGAAGCTTCCAGAGCACAGCTCCAAAGCATCTCATCAATAATTCCATTTTCTCTGCCCACACAGGATTCTCCCAACATTCCTATGGTTGTCACCCATCGGCCTCCAGGGCCACCCCCCTTCCTAGAAGTTGAGCTCACTGTGTCCATTCTTACCGCACTGTTGATGGAGCACCATATCAGAGTGGATCCGCCAGCCAGCATCCTGGCCTCTCAGCTTCCAGACTTCCCTCTTCTCCAGCTTCCTCATCCACTTCCCCTGGGTGCCTCCCCGCCACACAGGCACACACAGTCATGCTTTAGAGGTTTATACTGAGTGTTAATTAGGTCTAAGACGTTGTAATGGCCAATCGAACAAGGTGGACTCAGTAGGAGTAACACTATAAACAGGCCGAATGTTTGTTTTCCCACAACTGCCTTTGACTCCATTAAGCTTGTTCAGTCCTCCCCATCCCCAAAAGAAATTTCAGGCAGATTCCATGGTTTTTCTAGTTTCTCCCAAGTGTTAATAAATATCTTCATCTTTGATTTAGTGAAAAGTCCACATGAACCTAATCAAAACTTCACTCAACCAGCCTGAGCAAGAGCAAGACCCCATCTCTACTAAAAAAATAGAAAGAAATTAGCTGGACAACTAATATATATATATATATATATATATATATATATACATACACATACATACACACACACACACACACACACACACATATACATATAAAAATTAGCCGGGCGTGGTGCCGCATGCCTGTAGTCTCTGCTACTCGGGAGGCTGAGGCCGGAGGATTGCTTGAGCCCGGAGTTGGAGGTTGCTGTGAGCTAGGCTGATGCCACGGCACCCTAGCCTGGGCAACAAAGTGAGACTCTGTCTCAAATAAATAAAAAAAAAATTAGTGAGTAAACTGGGTGCAAATCAAGCAAAAGTCTATTTGGCATAGTTTTAAGTTGTGAGCCAATTAGGTATTGTTAAAATCAGAACAGATAGGAAAGCGACTTCTCAGGGCTACTTTGCTTAGATTTATTGCTCCATTTTCCTTCCGGGGAATATTTAGCGCTAAAAAAGGACAGAGAGAAAAACGGAGTAGGAGGAGGGGCGGGTGATAATTAAAGCACAAAAATACTTAGACGTCGACATATCCGTTCAGATACAAAGGGAAGTTTATAAAGTCTACTTCTGCTGCGTTTTTCCAATCAAGTTTTACTTATTTAATCTTGATTTAGCATCCAACACTGAACCATGTGTTGTGCATTATTCAGTAAAGGTATTGGTATTATTCCCACCCTATGGAGCACACTTGCTATTAGGAAAACAAGACTAACCACATAAAGTGCCACAACGGGAGAGCAATACAAGAGGCTTTGGAATAATTACCTAATTGAATATAATCATGCACATTGGCAGAAATGACAGATAACACTGCCGTGGTTAAAGCAATTGCTTCTACATGTAATATGCAAGAAGAATGCATCTTGCAAGATGCTGCTTCATAACGACTGCAAAAAAATTGTCCTTGGCCGGGCGTGGTGGCTCAGGCCTGTAATCCTAGCACTCTGGGAGGCCAAGGTGGGCGGATCACTCAAGGTCAGGAGTTCGAAACCAGCCTGAGCAAGACCGAGAAGACCCCAGCTCTACTAAAAATAGAAAGAAATTAATTAGCCAACCAAAAATATATAGAAAAAAATTAGCCGGGCATGGTGGCGCATGCCTGTAGTCCCAGCTACTCGGGAGGCTGAGGCAGGAGGCTCGCTTGAGCCCAGGAGTTTGAGGTTGCTGTGAGCGAGGCTGATGCCCCGGCACTCTAGCCTGGGTAACAGAGTGAAACTCTGTCTCAAAAAAAAAATGTTGTCCTTGACCCTATTTCTTAAGTCCCCATTCTAACTCAAATAAAGCTAGGCAATTCGTCAGAATATTTTCTAGAGTTTGCTCCATGGCACAGCAATATCCTGAGATGCCTCGCGAAAAAGGATTCTGAGGTCAAAGTTGAGAAGTGTGGCAAACCTTGTCTCTTTCTTGGGGAATCGTCATACGCATTTGCAGATTAAAGGCCTCAAGAAATCCCATAAAGAACTCATGCTAAAACCGTACTACCCTGCATATCCCAAATTTATTTGACTATAGAACCACCTTCACTTATAATTGCTAAAGCCACTTTGTCACTTTGGCAAATACTACCTTAAAGGGTACACATGAGATACTCAAGATTTGATGACTTGGAAAAGTAAAGAGACTAAAATTAATTTACACCTAGACAAAGGAAACCCTTTCTTTATTTGCCAACATTCCGAATAGAAGCCAAGGTCTTAGTGGTCTAGCCTCTGTACAGAGTTATAGGAAATGAAAACACAAACATAACTCCAGGCACCTTGAGGAATAATATGTATTTTTACTGTGGGATTTTATACAGCATACCATATAGAGGTCTTCCAATGATTTTCTCTAGATATTCTGTCCATTCCTTAGAAATCTACATTTACCCAGCTATTAAAATATCTCTCCTGCTCTATTTCACACACATATTCCTCTCACCATCTTGCTGCTCATCCCTGTCCACTTTCTTCTGCACCCTACTCTCTTTTGACCTACTTTCCAGTGACAGCACCCGCCAGGATGTCAGCCCCTACCTGCGAGCTACACTGTGCCACGTAGAACAGCTGTGAGACCCATGCCTCCTGTCCCCTCGTTTTTCTTATTCCTCGTGAAGTGAAGTAGGAGGAGCTTGTTTTCCTTTTTTCTTTCAGAGTTTTTCTTAAGAGATTTTGTCGTAGATCATTTTTACCAACGGGTCTATCAAAGGCAACACTCCTAATTGCATTGAATATCCCTGAAAGTGTCTTTCTTTAAGTAGCGCTAACGGGACTCCTGGCGGGTAGACTTATGTCTGTCTGAGAACCAGCAAATTACCAAGGAACAGCTACACACTTTTTGGCAGATTCAGAGAACAAGTTCAAGGGCTCAAGTTCTTCGTCATACCAAAGACTAATACGTTGCTGGCAGACAAAACTGTGTCTTTATTTTCTCTCCTTATTTAAAATGAGCTATTTCCCAGAACCTCCTTCTTTAGCAAGTGGTCAGCATACATCCGGATCAAGAGACATCTGCACTTTCATGTTTATTGCTGCACTGTTTATAACAGTGAAGACATGGAATCAACCTAAGTGTCCATTGAGGGATGAATGGATAAAGAAAACATCACGCACACACACACACACACACGCACGCACACAGAGATGGAGTATTACTCATCCTTAAAAAAGGAAATTCTGTGATTTGCAACAACATGGATGAACTGGAGAGTCAAATGGTGGTTACAGAGGTTGGGCGGTCGCGGGAATGAGGAGATGATAGTCAAAGGATACAAAATTTCAGTTATGAGGAATGTGGTTTTTTTGAGATCTGCTGCATAGCATAATAAATATAGTCAAAATAGTGTATTGTACATTTCAAAATTGCTTAGAAGAATCAAACATTCCCAACACACACACAAAATCTGGGTATGTTAATCAGCTTGATAATTATTTCCCACTGTAACTATAAAAATACTAGAAGAAAACCTAGGGAAAACTCTTGTGGACATTGATCTAGGCAAAGAATTCATGATTAGCACAGGCAACAAAAACAAAAATAGAGAAATGGGACTAAATTAAATTAAAAAGCTTCTGCTCAGCAAAATTATCAATAGGATGAACAGACAACCTGTGACATGGGAGAAAATATTTGCAAACTATAAATCTAACAGGAGACTAAGATCCACAATTTACAAGGAACTCAACAACAAAACAAATAATCCCATTAAGAAATGAGCTAAGGTAGCACTCTGGGAGGCTGAGGCGGGCGGATCGCTCAAGGTCAGTAGTTCTAAACCAGCCTGAGCAAGAGCGAGACCCTGTCTATACTAAAAATAGAAACAAATTGGCCAACTAAAAATATATAGAAAAAATTAGCCGGGCATGGTGGCGCATGTTTGTAGTCCCAGCTCCTCGGGAGGCTGAGGCAGGAGGATTGCTTGAGCCCAGGAGTTTGAGGTTGCTGTGAGCTAGGCTGACGCCACGGCACTCTAACCCAGGCAACAGAGTGAGACTCTGTCTCAAAAAGTAAAAAAAAATGAGCTAAGGAAATGAATAGACATTTTTCAAAAGAAGACAAAGTCCAACAACCATATGAAAAATGTTCAGCATCACTAATCAGAAAAATGCAAGTTAAAAACACATTGAGAGATCATCCTTACATCAATCAGAATGGCTATTACTAAAAAGACAAAAAATAACAGATGTTGGCAAGGATGTGGAGAAAAAGAAACTCTTTTGTACTGTTGGTGGAAATGTATATTAGTACAACCTCTATGGAAAACGGTATGGAGTTTTCTCAAAGAACTAAAAATAGAACTACCATACAATTCAGCAATCCCACAGCTGCATATCTACCCAAAGGAAAATAAATCATTATACCAAAAAGATGCCTGCACTGGTATGTTTATGGCAGCACAATTCACAATAGCAAAGATATGGAATCTAAGTGTCCATCAACAGGAGATTGGATAAAGAAAATATGGGGTGTATCCATATATATATGCACACACACATAATGGAATATTCAGGCATAAAAAAATGAAATTATGTCTTTCCCAGCAACACAGATGGAACTGGAGGCCATTATACTCATACCTTACAAATTTATACAAATACATTTTAAAAAGGAAATTAAGAAATAAAATGTATACAACAAAAAAATAATTTCACATTGTATTCATAAATGAGTACCCTGTCACTGAAAGAGCTCCTAGACATGAGCAAATGCAATGTATGGATTTTTGTTGGATGTTGATTTTAACAAATGAGCTGTAAAATGGCATTTTTGGAGGCAATCTAGGAAAACTAAACTCTATGTTAAGGAATCATTAATTTTGTTGGATGTGAGTTATTGGGCCTTGTGGTTGTATTGAAAAGTACCCTTATCTGAGGATGGCATACATCAAAGCATTTCTGAGGGCATTTATTGAAACCTTAAAATCTGTACCCCCATAATATGCCGAAATAAAGAAAAAAAAACATTTCTGGATGAAATGATAGGATGGGTTTGACACTTTTTTTATTTTATTTTTTCAAGACAGAGTGTCACTCCGTCACCCCGGGCTAGAGTGCCGTGGCGTCAGTCTAGCTCACAGCAACCTCGAACTCCTGGATTCAAGCGATCCTCCTGCCTTAGCCTCCTGGGTAGCTGGGACTACAGGCATGCGCCACTATGTGCAGCTAATTTTTTCTATTTTTAGTCGTTTGGCTAATTTCTTTCTATTTTTAGTAGAGACGGCGTCTCGCTCTTGCTCAGGCTAGTCTTGAACTCCTGAACTCAAGCGATCTTCTCGCCTCGGCCTCCCAGAGTGCTAGGATTATAGGCGTGAGCCACTGTGCCCAGCCAAGAGTTTGACACTTCTTAAAAAGTGTCACAGTGCTGTGTGCCACTGAGAAGAGGAGGACTGAGTACTTCCAATTTACATCCGCCCTTCCTTCTCAGCAGAGCCTGAACTGTTAGCTGATCACCTAGACACTTAGTTAAAACATTCATCTGCAGCAAAGGTGCTTAAATGACTAAAATCTGGCCTATCATATATAAAAGGAAATGTTGTATAGAATTTCTGGTAAGTCACCTGAAAGGTGCTCAAAAGCTTTTTGTCCTTCTTTCATCCTGATTCTGGGAATATAGATATATTGGCTGGAGATTCCTCCCTACATTGGAGTATAAGAATGAGAGCAACAGCTTAGAGATGGCAAAGAATCTGAAAGGAGCCTGAATCTCTGATGATCGTTAAGCTGCTATATAAGCCTATGACTGTCTATCTCTGGTCTTGTAAAACATTCAAGAATTTTACAACTATATATGTGCATGCACCACGTAGATGGGACTATTTTTTTTTTTGAGACAGGGTCTCACTCTGTCGCCCTGGCTAGAGTACTATAGCGTCAGCCTAGCTCACAGCAACCTCAAACTCCTGGGCGCAAGCGATCCTCCTGCCTCAGCCTCCTGGGTAGCTGGGACTACAGAAACGTGCCACTATGCTCGGCTAATTTTTTCTATATATTTAGTTGTCCAGCTAATTTCTTTCTATTTCTAGTAGAGATGAGGGTCTCGCTCTTGCTCAGGCTGATCTCGAACTTGTGACCTTGAGCAATCCGCCACCTCGGCCTCCCAGAGTACCAGAACTACAGGCGTGAGCCACCGCACCCGGCCATAGATGGCACTATTAACATTTTATATAGCTTCACCACATATCTATCATCTATCAATCCTCAGAACAAAAAAATTAAGTGCTAACAAATATTGAAATCTACTTAATTTTATGCATGCTGAAGAAGTATAGAGATGTGTTTAAATTATTCTGAAATCTTTCTAAAATAAGACATAACAAAAGAGTTGTACAACAGCCAATCATCATATGAAAAAAATGCTTTATTTTATCTGCCATCAGAGAAATGCAAGTTAAAACCACAGTGGGATCCTACTTTACACTCACTAGAATGGCTAAAACTAAGAAGACGATAAGGCCAAGTGCTGGTGGGGACAGGGAGCAACTGGAACTCTCAGACACTGCTAGTGGAAACGTAAATGGCACAACAACTTTAGAAAGACCATTTGGCAGTTTCCTGCAAAGTTAAATATACATTAAAATATGACTTAGAAATTCTACTTCTAGATTTCAATTAAAACAGTGGTAATGAAAACTATGTCCACAAAAAAGATTTGTATACTCATGTTCATAGCAGCATTATTCCTAATTGCCAAGAACTAGAAACACGTGTCTATCCACAAGGTGACTAGATAAATTGTGGTTTGCAGATCCAATTAAATAGTCAACAACAACAAGAAAAATGCAGGGCCCGGTGGCTTAAGCCTGTAATCCTAGCACTCTGGGAGGCCAAGGTGGATTGCTCAATGTCAGGAGTTCGAAACCAGCCTGAGCAAGAGTGAGACCCCGTCTCTACTAAAAATAGAAACAAATTAATTGGCCAACTAAAAATCTATAGAAAAAATTAGCCGGGCATGGTGGCTCGTGCCTGTAGTACCAGCTACTCGGGAGGCTGAAGCAGGAGGATCACTTGAGCCCAGGAGTTTTAGGTTGCTGTGAACTAGGCTGATGCCACAGCACGCTAGCCTGGGCAACAGGGTGAGATTCTGTGTCCAAAAAAAAAAAAAAAAAATTTTAAAAAAAAAGAAAAACTGTGAATCTGTGCCAAAATATAAGTCTTTAAAGATTATGCTGGTAGTGTTGTTAAAGTACCTTTCCTCCCTTAAACATTTAGTGTTACTGTGTAATAATTTAAAAAAGAAACTCAATGCTATAAAAATCCATTTTAATCCCACCGTACCTAAGAGAAATTCCTCAAAGATTCTTATACGTGCATAGTGAGTCCAGAGCTATTGCTGTTTTGTCTAAATGTGTAATAGGTCCTCCCCATTTCAATGTGGATTTCAGAGAGGGTGAGAAAAGTGTGTAGCTGCTGTATTGCCTGAAACTAGTGCTTTAAAACATTATCTTTCTTCCAGAATTTCTAATTCCCTGTAGCAACATACAGGGAATAAACAGATTTAATCCAGATCTTCCAAGCATGCAAAATGACTCTGTGGCCTTCTGAGCTCAAGAAAATAAAGATAAAAATAAAAATTAGCCTTTAAAATACCACAGCCATTGAAGCAATGTGATAAGAGTATTGAATTAAAGCTCAAGAAGTACAGGCATTAATTTTATTTTTCAAGAATGATGAATGATATGAGAAAATATTTATGATAGAATATGAAAAAAAGCAGCCTACTGTCTAGTGACTTAGGCCAAGTCACTCAAACCTTTTCAATCATAACTTTTTCCATGAAAAAGAATATTTATGAAAATTTAAAGTTAGAACGGAGATATTTATCATCCTGGTCTCTTTGATAACATCACCATGGAAAGTTCAGAAGGAAAAATTTTCTTTAACTTAGTGGGTACTCCACAATGTCCAGATCTAACTATCAATCTGTTCCTCCGCAGTGTCTTATCTTTTCATGAGAAGATATATATTGTGGCGGCTAGGAGTTCAGGCTCTAGGGCCAGACTGCCTGGGCTTAAATACTAGTTCAGCTGCTTACTTGCCACAAGTCCTCAGCAAATTATTTAAACTCTTAAATTTAAATTCTGAGACTATTCATATGTAAAATAGGGATGAGAATAGTACTTTCCTCATAGAGTTGTTATGACACTCAAATAAGTTAATGTATGCAAAGCACTTACAATAGTGGGTGACACAAGGTAAGCTTTGAATAAATATTAACTTGAAAATAAGTGCACACTCATGCACCTTTGTGAAGTTCTAGTGGTTACCTGCTGGGTTAGCAGCTTCTAAAATGGAGCCCCGTGATTTCTGCCTCTTTGTATTCATACCCTGTGCAATCCCCTTTGCTTTTAAGGTGAGCTGGATCTAGAGGCTTGCTTATAATTAATAGCTTATGGGAAAAGTGATAGGATGTCACTCCTAAAATTAGGTTAGGAACAATGACTTGTCATGCTTGTACTCTCTTTTTACTCACTCCAACAATATGAGCTGCCATAATGGAAGGGCCACGAGGCAAGGAATTATAGGTGTCCTCTGGCCAATGGCCAGTAAAGAACTGAGACCCGGCCAAGCACGGTGGCTCACGCCTATAATCCTAGCACTCTGGGAGGCTGAGGCGGGAGGATCGTTTGAGCTCAGGAGCTCAAGACCAGCCTGAGCAAAAGTGAGACCACTCTCTATTAAAAATAGAAACAAATTAGCTGGACAACTAAAAGTATATATATAGAAAAAATTAGCCAGGTGTGGTGGCGCATGCCTGTAGTCCCAGCTACTCAGGAGGCTGAGGCAGGAGGATGGTTTGAGCCCAGGAGTGTGAGGTTGCTGTGAGCGAGGCTGACGCCACGGCACTCACGCTAGCCCGGGCAACAGAGTGAGACTGTGTCTCTAAATAAATAAATAAATAGGATAAAGGCAGAAGGATGTTTTGGACATGCGAGAACTCATCAATCAGTGTTCCCAATGGCCCTTCTTAAGAAATCTACTGGAGGGCAAACTTCAGTCAACCAAGATGTAGCTAGAAAAACGAGCAGCAGGTTTTTTCTTGCTGTTCCTTCTGCTAAAGGAAGCCCATGGTGACTAAGTGCTGTTCTGAGCTGTCTCTAAACAGGACACTCAGCCTGCCGTCACCCTGGCAACGACAGTGATAGATCTGTGCTGCCACAATATTTCTGGTACCTTCTACTCATCACAGTAAAGTCTATTTTGACACGGAACAAGAAAACACTGTGTCCCCAAATCACAGAGGTTGGAGAAATCAGTGTAATTATGCAATGTTTCTATATGACCTCCTGTTCTGGGTGAATGTTTGCATGAAATAACTGCTAAAATCCTTCTCAGCAGTGATAGTTGATGATTGCTTGGCATTTTGGCACGGCATAAAATACTCAATACTTTGGACTGATTGGTGCCATTTCTTCCTCAAAATTGCCCTCAGCAATGAAGTTAATCCTGGCAAAGTGCCATCTTTAAAACAGAGGAGCTATGCCACAACTCACAGGGAGGAAAAACACTGGAATTTTTCAACTATTCGGCTTCCCAGCCAATACAATAGAACTGCATTATAAAGGTTGACCTTGCCTTGAAGCACCCTAATCTGAGAATTCTTGGAGAAGCCTTTGGAAGCCTTTCCAGCGGTTTGGGTCAATTTGAGGGTAGGCCCCTACGATTCACATCCAGAAAAGACCTTAGAAACCATTTATTGCAATTTTATAATTCTCTAGAAAATACTGAGGCAGAAGAAATTCAGATTTGAGTAAGTCCCAGAGGGAGCAATTTGCCAAACTGGAACCATATCAAGCTCCTGGTTGCCTCCGGCACCAGGCCCTGTTTGAAGTCTCCGTCCTCTTCAAGCTCCAGACATGGATGGGCTTAAGCGGGTTTCTCCCTCACAGAAAAAGTAGCAGCAATAAGACAAAAGCTCTCTAGGCTTCCTCCCACCAACTCTGAATCTTTCTACCCCCTTCCCTCCTGCTAAGGGGAGAAGAAGCCTCTCTTCTAGGCTAATCTTTATCCCGAGCTGTGCTACCATTTTCTCCTCAAAACTGACAAGAACCACCACAACTTCTGGGGACCTTGGTCAATGGATTATCTCTTCTCTGCTGCATCTTCAGGTTGTATCTGTTGACTTCTCCATACTCGAGGAAACTTCAACTCTACCAGTTATGTTTCATGAATTTTAGCAAAAAGAAAAATAAAATTTGGAGTAAATAGGACTGCTAGTATGTGTTGGTTCTAGTGGTTGATACATGAGAATGTATTGTTTTAATTTCCATATCTTTTGTATCAACAGTTTTTTCCTTCAAGAGAGAAAGAAGATTGAGAGCAGGGGCTCAGTCAAGATCGGAGAGCATAAATGCAAAACAGCATCCATCTGCAAGGACTATACAAAGTCACAACTTCTCTAATTTTCAGAAAGTGAAGGAAGTTTTGAGCCCTACTGACCAAGGTTAAGAAAAAAAGAAAAAGAAAAGCGAATTGGGAGAGTGTTCTGTTTACATTTGGGTAGGGGACTTCCAAACTCCACTTTAGCAGCTGCGAAATGATTTATTTATAGGTGGCCCCAAAAAGCTAGCTGGAAGTGATCATTTGGAATTTTTAAACTTTTTCAGTAATTTTACTAAAAACATTATCAACCATTATGAAAACACAAAGGAGGTCAAATTTCATCAACTGAATTCTCAAGTATCTGTTGGCAACTAATTAGTATTCAAGATAGATTTAAGATAGGCCAAAATTTTATTTTCTATTGTATTACCCCTAATTTCATAAAAAATAATTGCAGCTATTCTAGGGAAAAAAACCACAACACTTTACTTTCCCATTTCCAGATCCTCACTATCCTCAGTAGATTTAAATCCATTCTTTCCTCCTCCCTAATTTTCTTGAAATAGGGCACCTGCTCTCCTTCCCTATCCAAGGCCAATCTCCGCCCACCCCCCCGACCCCCGCACCCCAGGCCCAGGACCTCCTTCTTCCCTGCTTTTTGGGACTTTATACCATGTCTTGTCTCTTTCTGTCTTCAGCCTTTGTCCCTCTACCGGGTCGTCCCCAGGGCTCTCCTCACAGAGCCCTTCTCCACCCAGCCATGCCCTTTGCCAGCTGCCCCGGTCTCCTCTCCTGACATTATAACCAAAGTCCTAGAAGTTAATGTAAAAAGTTGTTTTATAAAAGGTGAACTTGGCCGGGCGCAGTGTCTCACACTTGGGAGGCCGAGGCAGGAGGATTGCTCAAGGTCAGGAGTTTGAAACCAGCCTGAGCAAGAGCGAGACCCTGTCTCTACTATAAATAGAAAGAAATTAATTGGCCAACTAATCTATATAGAAAAAATTAGCCAGGCATGATGGCGCATGCCTGGAGTCGCAGCTCCTCGGGAGGCTGAGGCAGGAGGATCACTTGAGCCCAGGAGTGTGAGGTTGCTGTGAGCGAGGCTGATGCCACGGCACTCTAGCCCGGGCAACAGAGTGAGACTCTGTCTCAAAAAAAAAGAAAAAAGGTGAACTTAACCCTCTTTTCGTTTCCATTTTTCCTCTTATTCCTCCACCCCATCAGCCTGCCCTCTCTGGCCACACGTCACCAGCGGCCCGGACATCTCCTGATGGCACGAGTGCGGCTCCGACAACCACTTCTTCACTACCACTTGGGCTCTTCAGCACTTGCATAAAATCTCGGATACATACAGAGTTTTTCTAGTCACTCTTGGGTATTAATAAAGAATTTGATTTTTTAGGTGATTGAAGTTTTCCTATAAGACCGGACTGGAATTTTTATCTCTAACCCGAATCCCAGCTTCTCCCGGCCTGAGGCCTGTTTTCAGCTGAGGACTCTGCAGCGAGGAAGGGGTCTGGGTGGTTCTTCCTGTACTCACGGTGCTTTCTCTGCCTCCCCAGGGTTGGTGCACAAAAATTTTAACCTGACAGGAGTAGTATGGTCTGGCATTGGTGGTTTCAGCAGGTACCTGCATCTTGTGTGTCTGAGAAGCTAAGTCCAATCTGCATATCACACACGGCGTGTCTGTGAGTCCCCAAAGGCTATACATATGCGTATAATGTAAGGAGATTTATTTCAAGGAATTGGCTCATGTGATTGTTGGGCCTGGCAAGTCTGAAACCCTCGTAGGGTAGGGCAGCAGGCCAGGAACTCCCAGGCAGGAGCTGGTGTTGGACGCCACACACAGAATTGCTTCTCGAGGGAAATCACAATTTTTCTCTTTAAGGCCTTTCAACTGATGGATTCAATCTAGGCCACCCAGATTATTGAAGATAATCTCCTTAGGGCCAAGCGATTGTAGGTGTTAACCACAGCAATACCTAGATTAGTTATTTAATTGAATAATCGGGTATGATAGCCCAGCCATGTCGACACAAAACTTCCATACTCCCCACCCCACCAAAGGAAGGTAGGACAGGCATTCACAGCGCATTGACAACGCCTGGTAAATTTCTGACACTCTGTCACATAACCTCGAGGCAGGACTCAACGGCGGCAGGGCAATTTTAAGTCACCCTATTTTCAAGTAGCTTGCACATGGGCTAGCACTCTGCTTTAGGGTTTGGGGTATTTGCCACCAATTAGTCTAATCTTTAGGGACTCAGTTGAATCTTTTAACATCCTGCTGCAACTTCATGTCACCAAATCCAAGGGACACTTTTTGGTTTCATCTGTAATCTCTCTGTACCAGTAGACCAGGGCCGGCCCCGGTTCAGCCTCCCTCCACAGTCTGTGTCAGTGGCCCCGCGCCCCCGCCCGCCAAGTTACCCCCACTAACGCACATTTAAGTAAAAAAGATCGCGCTTATGATGCAAATTGTGGCCTAACTTTGCCCCAGCCTACCCCTAAGTACCTACTACTTAGAAATTCAGGAGCTGTCACTGCATTTGATACAACATGCCACTCCCTTTTTCTTGAAATGCTTTCTTCTCCTGGTTTTGACCTCTCTTCTTTGACCTTACACTTTCCCTGTCTTCTTCCCTCCTCATCTCCTACCAAACTGCTAAACTCTGGGGTTCGTCTTGGCTTTGCCCTAGGACTTCCTCTCATAGCGTACTTCCCTAGGAAGCAGGCTCTGAAGTGGAGACTGGGCTACAGAAAATTTATGAGGGAGTGCTTTTGGGATCAACACGTGCAGGGAAGGAAGTAGGATCAGGCAGTGGGAGAAGTCTGGCTGTGATGTAGCCACAGCAAAAGCCCAGCGACCCGGTGGGAAGTTCTAAATCTGAGATGGCTTCTGTGCTGGTCTTAGCTTTGTGTGTCAACTTGACTACACCAGGGGGGTGCCCAGATGAAACACTGTTTCTGGGTGTTTCTGAATGAGATTAGCATTTGAATTAGTGAACTTAGTAAAACACACTGGATGATGTCCACATTGATGAGGGCAATCTGAATGGGGGGAAAAAAGTAGAGGAAAGAGAGATTCATCCCTTTTGCTTCCTACCTGCCTGCTTGAGCTGAGACATGAGTCTTCTTCTGCCCTTGTGCTAGGACCAGCCTCAGCACCCCTGGTTCTCCAGGCTTTGGACTTGGACTGGAGCTACACCACCCGCTTTCCTGAGTCTCCAGCTTTGCAGCCTCCATAATTGTGTGAGCCAATTCCTCTTAGTAAATCTCTTTGTATGCAGACGAACTATTAATTCTGCTTCTCTGGAGAACCCTAACTTACATAGTGCCAGTACCGTTCAGAGAGCAGGCCTTCATATGCCTCCGCATCTTGTCGTGAGTTTCGTAACGTTGCAGGTGTTCACCGACAGGCTAGCGACCCCTTAGGAGAGAGAGAACAGAGGGGATTCAAGCATTTGCTGGGTTTAGAATCACAGGTAAACATTTTCAATGATTTTACAGGTCTGACTCCATTTTGGAGATGCCACCTATAAATGGAGCCACCTATAAATGGGGCTCACAATGTCTGCTTTGCCCACTTCATAGCACTGCTTTAAAAGATCCTTGAAGGCCAGGCACAGGGGCTCACACTTGTAATCCCAGCACTCTGGGAAGCTGAGGTGTGAGGATCACTCGAGGTCAGGAGTTCGAGACCAGCCTGAGCAAGAGCCAGACCCCATCTCTACCAAAAAAAGAAATTAATTGGCCAACTAAAAATATGCAGAAAAAATTAGCCGAGCATGGTATAGTCCCAGCTACTCGGGAGGCTGAAGCAGGAGGATTGCTTGAGCCCAGGAGTTGGAGGTTGCTGTGAGCTAGGCTGATGCCACAGCACTGTAGCCTGGGCAACAGAGCAAGACTGTCTAAACAAAAAAAAGAAAATCCTTGAATTAATGCATGTGAATATAAATTAATAAACTAAAAAGTTATGAGTCTTTGCTTAGCTGAAATTTAATATTATCATCATCAAAATATTCTTGCCAAGTATAAAGAATCTGCTAGCAATTGTATGCAGCCCTTTCCTTCCATCCTCCTGTGCAGGGCACACGAAGAGATCCCAGTGTAGACTAGAACGGCGGCGACACCAACGCAGTGACTGCGGTATCTGCTGAGAGCGAGACGGCGCTGCTGAGAGAAAGGAGGGAGGTCCGTCTATTCTGCACAGAAGGCTTCTTAAGGCCCAGAAGGGCAGCCTATTTCCCACCGTTATTCTGAGAGAGCTCTGGGACCCTGCTAGCTTAACTCACGCCTGGTCCCCATGGATCTTTTCAGGCTCAATGGGATGAAAGTTGAATTCGTCACGGGCGGACTATGAGGCAGCCATTCTACTTTATTTTGAGGACCTGCACTGGGAGCGACAGGAAGCCGTCCCCCGGGATCTATGACGTGCCACGCGGCACCGGCTTTGGAGTCATTCTCCTTGAGTGACCAGACACGTAACCAAGGTTATTCTCCAATGGCCCATTCAGATCCACTCTCTCCCTTCTCTGTCCCGGGAGAGGCTCTCCTCCACCAAGCACAGGGATGGGGCTACCTTTGCCTCTGGTATCTGGACAGCCTCGCCCACGGCAGGAACTGGCAGGAGATCCGAGGGCAGGAATCGTTCCCATTCCTTCCCTGCTGGACCATGGTTTTGTAGTGGATGCTGTTGCATGGCTCCAGCTCTTGGGGGTTCTTCATCAAAAGCTATTTAGGCCCTTTGAGGGGCTATTTTTTCCTGCCAGAACCTTGATTGCTAACTACCTCTGCAAGCCTCATTTTCCTTCTCTGTTTTAACATGAGGGTACTAAGAGAAGCTACTTCATCGTTCAGGAGTAAGGACTAATTGAGATAATGCTAGTCAAGTACTCAATACAGATAGTAAACATTAACTATGACCATCATTATTGCTTGCCAACTGCAGGTAAATTGAGATGATTTGGGGTCCTTTTTTACTGAGAATTAATTTGAGACAGTGACTAGCAGATTACAAAGCTCAAGTTCTATTCCACGTGCTTCTCACCGCAAATAACTTTTACTTGTCTTCATCATCCTCTTCTGCTTCCTCACAGCCTTCCCTGGCCGACTCTTTGTTTCTTTTGGTGTGTGTGACTTTAAGGCTTCCCTCGGTGGAGACTATTTTTTTTTTCAATTCTAAAAACATGAGGGCATTTTGTAACTTCTCTTAAAAAGAAAAGTCTGGTGGTAACTGATTCAGAGATTTGAGGTATGGCTGACAAACTGCGAGGATTTGAAATTCTAGGAGGATGAATGAAAACCCTGAAGACTGATCCTGAAGGCTCTCTCACCCAAGCAGACTTGTTTTATTCTTTCCAACTCTATACTTCAGCCCGTGGGGAAAATGAGTGTGGAATGCCTGGGAAGATGGATAATACTCAATAGGGGAGAGGTTAGTGGGATTAAGTACTAAGTGATTTTTATTCTCCTACTCTGATATTTTTTTTAAAGTTAAAAAACAGCTCTGGAGAAATGGATCGTACTCTTAAATTCCAAACTGCCATAAAATTATTCAGTGGCGGGTCCTTGGTCCAAAGAGGCATTCTAAAAACGCTAATAATAAACAGACTCTGCGTGACTTCATGAGTCACCATTGTGGCTGTCATTTCTGTTCATCCAGACATACTGTAGTAACGGAATTTAAATACTGAACATGTTGGAGCTTTTGGAAGCTTTCTCCGATGATGTCACTGAAATCAAAACTCCTACGGCTGATTTAGCTCCTAACAATATCATCGTGGACTCCTTTATGACAGCTTTTGGACTTTTGTAATGTTATTCAAATTTTAAGTAAGTTTAGATACATTAAGTCATTCATCCCAAAAATGTTTTTTGGGTAAAGAGGAGTGGACATCTATCGAACACTGCTGTGTGCCAAGAGTTGTGCCAGGTGCTTTTACATTCCACGGCTCCTCTGAACAACCCATGAAATAGGTATTATCGCCATTTTATAAATAAGGAAGTTGAGATTCAAAGAGTTTTGGTAACATTTCCCCTCCTATCACCTCACTCACAACACCTGGCAGGGGGAGGCAGAGCGACCCTAACCTATGAAATTCTACAACATCAGGATAAGTGAAATAATTCCTGCCCTCCGGAGCTTAGTCTTTCCTTCAAGACAGGAGCCAGTGCTTGCAGGTTTGTAAACTACGGTCATGGTGTGTCTCCCCCACAACAACCCTAGCACACGCACCCACTCCCTCCCAGTGCCGTCTCTCACGCGCTGTGTTGAAAATATGTAAATGTCTTCCCACCTCCCAGCCCGGCCCTGTGCTGCTTCATTCCAACAATCATCTCGACTCTGTTTCAGTTACCATTCACAAACCTCAGGTAGATTTTCCCTCCTCAATAGAAATGTGCCACATGGTTCCACATGGCCTCTGCTGTGGATGACACTCATGCTCCTCTTGTATCCCTACGCCTACCTTGGGGACGGTTCCCATATAGGCTGCGGCTTCCCAAGTCTTTCTACCTGACGGGGTTCTCTAGCTCCAGGAGCCTCCTCACCCCAGACACAGCAGGAAGAAAGTGCCAGAGTGTTAAAACCCCAGAGGGACTGCCCACGCAGTGAAGGAGTAGGAATCGGTAAATAAATAGTCTGACCACATTCTCCAATAGGAAGATTCTGAGACTACATGTTCCATATCGAAAGGGTTCCCAGAGGCGTTGAGCCCCAGATGTCGAAAGTAGTAACGTTCTCATCGTTGGAATTTTTATTGGCTTTCCTTATTGAGATCCTCAGGCAGCTGACTCTGAGAGGGAGATTAGCATTTAGGAGATTTGCTGGAAAGTGCTCTCAGGATTAATCTCTGTGTAGGAAAAGGAAGGAAGCAGTGTTTGGACAAGGGAGAAGTCTGAATGTAATTTCAAGGAAAGCATCGGCTGGCCCCACAGGGAGATCTGAAACATAATGGCTCTTCAAAGTCGTCCGAGCTGGGGTATACAAGCCAGGTCCTAGCGACCCTGCATTGACAAGTTATTTTCAGATTTTCAGATTCAGCCTATGTCTAGGAAGGGGAGTAACCTTGTAGTTCTCTTAAGTTGAGGACAATTTTTGGAGAAGGCCAGCAACTAAGGAGTGTCAGCCAGCAGTCCCAGCAGCCTGGGACTTCAGTTATAAAGGGGTCTGGGCAGTGCCTCAAAGCATCCACTCAGATTCACTTCATCTAAGTTCTGGAGAAGCTCCTCTGGAACTCCAGTAGGCCTCTTTTCCTGAAGCAAACTTATAAAAAAGGAAAGCCAGAGGGACGAACTGCAGCCTCTATGGCTGGTGCTAATGGCAAGGGCATAACTGATACCTGTTGTCTCCCTCCTCCACTGTCTACCGTGGACCCCCTCACCCCCACTAGCACTGCTGTGTGTCTTGGTGGCTTATCTCATTCTTTAGGACTCCTAGCCTCGTCACCATTCCTCAAGTTGTGGCTGTGGCACTTAACCATTTGCAGGTGACATTAGGCAAGGGAAGACCAAGAGATGCGCGAGTGAATCACTTGGGTGCCAGACCAGCATATCCCTATATACCCCTTTGCAGCCTCACTTCCCCTTGGTGACGTGCCAAGACAGTGGCTCATATTGATTGCTTGCCCTGTGGCATGAGTAACCCAAAGTTCCCAGGGGTTGCCGTAACTTAAAGCTAGGACCCTTGCCATGTCCCCAAGCAGACACATTTCGTTTTGGGGGAATGAGTATACTGAAACCACAGGGCCTACCTAGGGCCTATTTTTGAACACACTCGTGCTTAGTTGACATCCTTTCACTCACCCACTATAGTGACTGAAGCAGTATTCTCAGAGAAGAATATTCTTTCTCCAGATACCCTTAGAGGCCCACCAGGCATTGTGATTCCTTCTTCATGGTTGGAAATGAGTGATGCAATGATTTATCCTTTACTTGGAATGGGAAGATCTGGCATGTCCCAGACCACTGGATCCCTAAAAATCCCATTGATAGGATTAACTCCTAAATCTGAGAAAGGGATAAATTCACCAAGAGGATATAACAATGATAAATATATATGTACTTAACATTGAAGCACCTAACTATATAAAGCAAATAGTAAGAGATCTGAAGGGAGAAATAGACTTCACTACAATAATAGTAGGGAATTTCCATACTCTACTTTCAATAATGGATGGATCATTCAGACAGAAAACATTTGATAAGGCCGGGCGCAGTGGCTCACGCCTGTAATTCTAGCTCTCTGGGAGGCCGAATCGGGTGGATCATTTGAGTTTAGGAGTTCGAAACCAACCTGAGCAAGAGTGAGACCCCGTCTCTACTATAAAATAGAAAGAAATTAATTGGCCAACTAATATATATAGAAAAAATTAGCTGGGCATGGTGGCGCATGCCTGTAGTCCCAGCTACTCAGGAGGCTGAGGCAGAAGGATCGCTTGAGCCCAGGAATTTGAGGTTGCTGTGAGCTAGGCTGAAGCCACAGCACTCACTCTAGCCTGGGCGACAAAGTGAGACTCTGTCTCAAAAAAAAAAAAAAAGAAAACATTTGATAGGGAAACATTGGCCTAGAGCAATACTTTAGACCACACGGAGCTGACATACATAGACTATTCCATCCAACAGAAACAGAATACACATAAAGTGGACATGGAACATTCTCCAGGATGGGTCATGTGGTAGGTCACAAAACAAGTCTGAATTATTGGGTTAAGGAATAAATTTAAAAGGACATTAAAAGACATCTTGAGACAAGTGAAAATGAAAATACAACATACCAAAACTAATGAGATTCCACAAAAAAAGTTTTAAAAGGGCAATTTATAGCATGTTTAATGTGTACATCAAAATGTACACATTTTGTACATTGTGTACAATGCGTACATCAAAAAAAAAGAAAGAAAAATCTCAAATAAAGAACTTAACATTACCCTAAAAAAGACAAACTAAACCCAAAGTTAGCAGAAGGAAGGAAATAAAGACCAGAGCAGAAATAAATGAAAGAGACTTAAAAGAAAAAAGAAAAAGATAATACCAATAGAAGGAAGAGTTGATCTTTTGAAAGGGTAAACAAGGTTGACAACCCATTAGCTAGACTAATTAAAAAATAAAAGGCTCAAGATAAAAAGTGGCAGAGGAGACATTACCACTAATAATGGAAGTACAAAGCTTCATAAGAGACTACTGTGAACAATTATATGCCAACAAAATGGATAACCTAGAAGGAATGAACTACTAGAAACATAACTCACCAGCACTCAATCATGAAGAGACTGAAAATATGAATAGACCGACAAGGAGAAAGGAGATCGAATAAGTATTAAAAAGTCTCCCATCTAAAACAACCCCAGGGTCAGTTGACTTCATGGCTGAATTCTACCAAACATTTAAAGAACTAATACCAATCCTTCTAAAATTCTTTTTTTTTTTTTTTTAAAGTAGTACATACACACTGGTGGGACTGCAAACTAGCACAACCTCTGTGGAAAGCAATATAGAGATACCTCAAAGAACTAAAAGTGGAACTATCATTTGATCCAGCAATCCCACTACTGGATATTTACCTAAAGGAAAAAAAGACACTCTATAATAAAGACACCTGCACTAGAATGTTTATAGCAGCACAATTCACAATTGCAAAGATGTGGAAACAACTCAAGTGCATGAGTGGATTAATGAAATGTGGTATATGTATACCATGGAGTACTACTCATCCATAAAAAGCAATGGTGGTCTAGTACCTCTTGTATTATCCTGGATGGAGCTGGAGCCCATTCTTCAAAGTGTCACAAGAATGGAAAAAACATGCACCACATGTATTCACAATTAAATTGGCACTAATTGATCAACACTTATGAGCACACATGGAAGTAACATTCATCTGGTGTCAAGCAGGTGGCAGGGAGGGGATGGGTAAATTCACACCAAATGGGTGAGGTGCGCACTGTCTGGGGGATGGGCACACTTGTAGCCCTGACTTGGGTGATGCAAAGGCAATCGGTATATGTAACCAAATGTTTGTACCCCCATAATATTCTGAAATAAAAAAGAATAGTGACTACTTCCAAACACATTTTACAAGGCCAGCATTACCCTGATGCCAAAACCAGACAAGGACACTACAAGAAAAGAAAACTAGAGGCCAATATCCCTGACAAACATAGGTGTAAAATCCTCAAAAACACTAGCCAACCATATTTAATAGTATGTTAAAATGATCATCCTCCATGATCAAGTAGGATCTATACCTGGGATTTAAGCATGATTCAACATAAGCTAACAAATAAATACGATTCATCATATTAACAGAATGAAGGACAAAAATCATACGATCATTGCAATAGACACAGAAAAAGCATTTGACATAATTTAACATTCTTGCACAAAGACTTTCAACAAAATAGGTATAGAAGGAATGTTCAACACAATAAAAGCTATATATGACAACTCAACAATGAACATACTCACTGGTGAAAAGTTGAAGGGTTTTCCTCTAAGATCAGAAATAAGAAAAAAAAATGCCCACTTTCACCACTCTTAATCTAACATAGTTCTGGAAGTCCTAGCCAAAGCAATTAGGCCAGAAAAATAAAATACATCCTAACAGGAAAGAAAGAAGTGAACTTGTCTCTGTTTGCTGGTAATATGATCTTTTATATAGAAAACCCTAAAGATTCTGCCAAAAGACAGAATTGATAAAATTCAGTAATGTTTTGTAGGTTGCAAAATCAACATACAAAAATCAGTAGCATTTCCACCCTGAGTGTGGTGGTGTGTACCTGTGACCCCAGCTGCTAGGGTGCTGAGGCAGGAGGTCATGGGAGCACAGCAGTTTGAGACCAGGATGGGCAACATGGTGAAACTCTGTCAACAAAAAAATGGTAGCATTTCAATATACTTATAAACCAACTGAAAAAGAGATTAAAACAATCCCATTTATAGAACTTAAAAAATACTTAGGAGTAAATGTAACCAAGGAGGTGAAAGATCCATATACTGAAAACTATAAAACATTGATGAGGGAAATTGAAGACATAAGACATAAATAAATGGAGAGCTATCCCATGTGTATGGATTAAAAGATTATTAAGATGTTCATACTGGCTGGGCGCGGTGGCTCACGCCTGTAATCCTAGCACTCTGAGAGGCTGAGGCGGGAGGATCGCTCAAGGTCAGGAGTTTGAAACCAGCCTGAGCAAGAGTGAGACCCCATCTCTACTAAAAATAGAAAGAAGTTAATTGGCAACTAAAAATATATAGAAAAAATTAGCGGGGCATGGTGGCGCATGCCTGTAGTCCCAGCTACTCCGGAGGCTGAGGCAGGAGGATCACTTGAGCCCAGGAGGTTGAGGTTGCTGTGAGCTAGGCTGATGCCACGGGCACTCTAGCCTGGGGCAACAGAGTGAGACTCTGTCTTAAAAAAAAAAAAAAAAGTAGAGATGATTAAGATTAGTGAGGAAGTCATGTCAAAAGCTGAAATAGGCCTAAAACTAGGGCTCTTGCACCAAATAGCCAAGTTGTGAATGCAAAGGAAAAGTTCTTGAAGAAAATTAAAAGTGCTACTCCAGTAAATACACAAATAAGAGAGTGAAACAACCTTATCATGTACCATTACCTTCTTGCAATAAGGTGTTTCATGATCTGGAGAAAAACCACATTCCCTTAAGCCAAAGCTTAAGCCAGAGCAAGACCCCAACAACCTTCAATTCTATGAAGGCTGAGAGAGGTGAAGAAGCAGCAGAAGAAAAGTTGGAAGCTGGTAGAAGTTGGTTTATGAGGTTTAAAAAGCTGTCTACATAACATAAAATGCAAGGTGAAGCAGCAAGTGTTGATGTAGAAGCTGCTGCAAGTTATCCAGAAGATCTAGCTAAGATCATCGATGAAGGTGGCTACCTAAAAACGTACTTTCAATGAAGACAAAATAGGCTTCTATGAGAAGAAGATTCCATCTAGGACTTTTATGGCTAGAGAGGAGAAGTCAATGCCTCAAAGGACAGGTTGGCAACTTTGAGTTGAAGCCAATACTCATTTACCATTCCGAAAATCCTAGGGCCTTTAGAATTATGCTAAATCTATTTTGTCAGTGCTTTATAAGTAGAAAAACAAAGTCTAGATGATAGTGTATCTATTTACAGCATGGTTTACTGAATATTTTAAGCCCACTACTGAGATCTACAGCCCAGAAAAAGAAAGATTCTTTTTAAAATGTTACTTATTGACAATGGGCATAGTCACCCAAAAGCTCAGATGGAGATGTACAAGGAAATTAAAGTTGTTTTTATGCCTGTGAACACAACATCCGTTCTGCAGCTCATAGATCAAGGAGTAATTTTGACTTTCAAGTCTCACTATTTAAGAAATACACTTTGTAAGGCTATAGATGCCATAGGTAGTGATTCCTCTGATGAATGTGAACAAAGTAAATCAAAAACCTTCTGGAAAGGACTCACTATAGTAGATGTCATTAAAAACAGTCATGATTCCTGGGAGGAGGTCAAAATATCAACATTCAGAGGAGTTTGGAAGAAGTTGATTCCAACCCTCGTGGGTGACTTTAAGAAGTTTGAGACTTCAGTGGAGCAAGTAACTGTAGATGTGGTGGAAATAGTGAGAAAACTAGAATTACAAGTGGATCCTGAAAATGTATCTGAAATGCTACAATCTCATGATAAAACTTCCACAGATGGGGAGTTGCTTCTTATGCATAAGCAAAAAAAAAGTGGTTTCTTGAGATGGAGTGTACTTCTTTTGAAGTGACAACAAATGATTTAGAATATTACATAAACTTAGTTGATAAAGCAGTGACAGGGTTTGAGAGAATTGACTCCAATTTTGAAAGAAGTTCCACTATGGGTAAAATGCTATCAAACAGAGAAAATGCTATTGCATGCTGCAGAGAAATCATTCATGAAAGGAAGAGTCAATCAATGTGGCAACTTCATTTTTGCCACATGACAACAATGACAACTTCATGTTTGCCTAATTTTAAGAAATTGCCACAACCACCCCAGCCTTCAAGACCCACCACCCCAATCAGTCAACAGTCATCAACATCAAGACAAAACCATCCACCAGCAAAGAGACTGGCCCACTGAAGGCTCAGGTGATAATTAGCATTTTTTAGTAATACAGTATGTTTACATTAAGGTATATACAGTTTTTAGACATAATGCTATCACACATGTAATAGACTACAGTATAAACATATATTTTTATGCACTGGGAAATAAAAAACATTTGTGTGACTCACTTTACTGTGATATTTGCTTTATTGTGGTGGTCTGGAAGCATGTTTTCAATATCTCCAATGTATGCCTGTACATTATAAAGCTATAGTAATTAAAACAACATGGTACTGGCAAAAAAACCCCAGACACATCAGCCAATGGAACATGATAGAAAGCCCAGAAATAAAGTCATGCATCTATGGTCAATTGATTTTTGACTAAGGGGCCAACCATCCACAATGAAGGAAGAACAGTTTGTTTAACACGTGGTATTTGGAAAACATGGTATCCACATACAGAAGAATTAAATTGGATTTTTATCTCACTTCTTATATAATAATCGACTCAAAATGGATTAAAGACTTAAATGGAAGACTTGAAACTGTAAAATCACTAGAAAACATAGGGGAAAAACTATACAACACTGGTCTGAGCAGTGATTTTTTTTTTTACACTTATAACCACTTATAACCACAAAAGCACAGGCAGCAAAAGCAAAAGTAGAGAATATTGCATCGAACTACAAAGCTTCTGCACAGCAAAGGAAACAACTAAACAGATTGAAGAGACAACCCACAGATGGGGAGAAAATGTTTGCAGACCATACATCAGATAAAGGGTTTATAACCTAACTTTATAAGGAACTCAAACTACTCAACAACAAGAAAACAAATAACCCTATTAAAAAGTGGGCAAAGGACCTGAATAGACATTTCCCAAAAGAAGATATACAAAAGGCCAGATATAGGAAAAAATGTTCAACATCACTAGTGATCAGGGAAATGCAAATTAAAACCACAATGAAATATCACCTCATACCTGTTAGAATGGCTCTTATCAAAAAGATGAAAGATAACAAGTACTGGTAAGGACGTGGAGAAAAGGGAACCATTGTATACTGTTGGTGGGAATATAAATTAGTACAGCCATTTTGAAAAACAGTATGGAGGTTCCTCAAAAAACTAAGAATAAAATTACCACATGAGCCAGCCATCCCAGTTCTGTGTATAGATCCAAAGGAATCAAAATTGGTATGTTGAAGAGATGTCTGCATGCCTATGTTCATTTCAGCATTGTTCATAATAGTCAAAACTTAGAAGGCCAGGCGCAGTGGCTCACACCGGTAATCCTAGCACTCTGGGAGGCCAAGAAGGAAGGATCGCTTGAGCTTAGGAGTTTGAGACCAGCCTGAGCAAGAGCAAGACCCTGTCTCTACTATAAATAGAAAGAAATTAGCCAAACAACTAAAACAGAAAACATTATCCGGGCATAGTGGCGCATGCCTGTAGTCCTAGCTACTCGGGAGGCTGAGGCAGGAGGATCGCTTGAGCCCAGGAGCGTGAGGTTGCTGTGAGCTAGGCTGACATCACGCCACTCACTCTAGCCTGGGCAACAAAATGAGGCTCTGTCTCAAAAAAAAAAATGCTTCCTTGAACAACTTCTAGTACCCAATGTGCAGGTCAGACTCCCTGGTGAGCATACCGACAGGGAGATGAGGCAAGCACGAGGTGAAATGAGGAGAGTGTTCGGACGAACACCTACTGGACAAGGGAAGCAGGCAGGGCTGAGGAGGGACCGGGTGCCTTGAGAGAGCCACAGCCACAGCCACAGCCTCGGCGGGGCCATGGGACGTTCGGGAGCTGGGGAGGGCTGTTAGAGGTGACCTGCGTTGGGAAGGTGGGGATGGGGACGTTTACGCCCTGGCGTCAACCGGTCCTGGGATCCGGGCTGCTCCCAGGAAGGGGAATGACCTCAGTGAAGGCGATTGTCAGCGATCCTCAGAGGCTGCCAGACACACGCCCAGCTCGTGGGGGACAAAGCGCTTCGTTCCGTAGGTGGGTCTGGCGGCCCGCAGTCTCACCTCCCCAGCGCCCACCGTGCTGCCGGGGTCACCGCTAGAATAAAGCACTTTCACCTTGGGGCAAGGTTGGCTTCTAGAGAACCCTGAACTAAAACAGCCTCCCAGGAGGCTGAGCGATTTAAAAATAGACATTGTAGTAGTACATGTCATGATGACTAACTATCACAGTAATAGCTGACATTTGCGATAGATTTTACAGGTGACGCTTCACACACTCTCTTCGCCTCTAAGGTGGAGGTGTTTGACTGCATGATTACTAAGATGCCTTCCGACTTGAATGTTCTCCAGTCTCGTTTTCTGCTCAAAGCCACATAACTCCACAAGGACCTGCCCTCGCTGCTCCTGGGGCTCCCTCCCACCGGCAGCAGCACGGGCAGGAAGCGACTGGGCTGCAGATGAGCTTCGCCGCTTCACTCGTTAAAAGGCCACACGTCCTGCTAACGCAGAGCCTTGGCGCAGAGCCGGGTGGAACCCAGCGCAGGCTGTCTGCCCTGTTCTCCGGGCCGGGCTTCTGCAGAGGGTGGCTGGCGGAGTCGCCCTTGCCGGCGGATGCTGGCAACAAGAATGCCCACAAATTTCCAGTGACCAGTGGCATTTGGTGCTAGGGGCTGAAGATGCAAGAAACAGCCCCAGTGTGCAGGAGAGTCTCCCACCAGGAGCAAAGACGCTGGCAGTGTCTTGCCGAGTGGCTGCAGAAGGACGTTCCTGGAGTCTCTCCACTTTCCACCAAGGAGCAGCAAAGGAGCAGCACCGCGGGCACCTGCGACCCGCCGTGGAGGCGCCTGTGAGGAAGGCAGGGGCTGGCGATGACTCAAATTCTGGGTCTCCATGTGTGGACGAGACACATGCTCAGTTTTTTCACGTTTGGTTCTGCACATAGTTAGAAGCTGTTATGAAGACTCCCCGCGAACTGCCCCCATTCATACGGTTATCCCCAGCTGTGAGTCAGCTCGCAGCAAGTTGTGCTTCGTGCTAAAATTTCTTAAGGCGAAGGAAGAGATCATTTGTAACATAGAAGAGGACTTTGTCCTGTTCCCAATGCTTATTTATTCTGAGTTTAAGACAATAATCAGGCCAGGGGCAGTGGCTCATGCCTGTAATCCTAGCACTCTGGGAGGCCGAGGTGGGAGGATCACTTGAGCTCAGGAGTTCAAGACCAGCCTGAGAAAGAGCAAGACCCCATCTCTACTAAAAATAGAAAGAAACTAATTGGCCAACTAATATATATAGAAATAATTAGCCGGGCATGGTGGCACATGCCTGTAATCCCAGCTACTCGGGAGGCTGAGGCAGGAGGATCGCTTGAGCCCAGGAGGTTGAGGTCGCTGTGAGCTAAGCTGACTCCACGGCACTCACTCTAGCCTGGGCAACAAATAGAGACTCTGTCTCAAAAAAATTAAAAAAATATTTAACATTTCAGCTTAAAATCACAGTTAAATCAGCTGTACACTTCAAATTGAAGTCATGTTCTTCCTGAGAAGCCAGACTCTTTTTTGCTTTATACATACATGGGTTTGATTTAGTCCATCATCTTTACACAATTCTGAATGATCCTGGCTTGTAAAGTCATTTCCCCAAACAAGGAGAGCTCGTTCCTGTGGCCAAAGGCAGTGGTGAAAATAGAGTGGATGGATCCCAGAGACAGTATGGAGCAGGGGAAACTGCTCTTAATGAATGATTTAAAGAGGAAAGTTAGGGAGAGAGGGGGTCAAAGATGACACGAGTTTAATTTTAATGGGTGGTAGTGTCGAAATTTACTGCGGTAGGGAGGATGAGATGAGGGAAGGGTATGGGAAAAGTTAAGGGT
Source organism: Mirza zaza (assembly GCA_008750895.1). Taxonomy (NCBI): domain Eukaryota; kingdom Metazoa; phylum Chordata; class Mammalia; order Primates; family Cheirogaleidae; genus Mirza; species Mirza zaza. The sequence goes on from VSMD01021073.1 coordinate 29,682, forward strand.
ATGAATTTTAGGACTGCAAGACCCTAGCAATTGTTTAAATTACTCTTTTCAAGAGAATTGCAACCCAGAAAGCAAGTGATTTCAATAAGAAACTTTAAAAACAAACTTTTTCGATGTCACATAGCTAGAGAGTGACATGCTTCTCCTAGAGTCACTTCCTTTGAGTATTTCTGTCTCGGAAATGCACAGGGTGAGATGGGACTCTGCTGGAAACCATTCTCCATGTCTTGCCGGTACTTGGATGCCGAATGGCAAATAGAAAAAGCACTTCCAAGATTTAGCCCACAACCTGCGATGACACAAGAAAAGGACTTTTTTTTTTAAACTAAACTTATAAATCATGCAGGTACAGAGTGAGAACAACCACCAGGTCATCATTCTGCCTTTAGTCAGACGCTGCGCCGGCACCTTCACTGTTGGATATGGGACAAAAGCTAGATGTCCAAATGGTACAGCTTGGCCCGGCGCGGTGGCGCACGCCTGTAATCGTAGCACTCTGAGAGGCCGAGGCCGGCGGATCACTCAAGGTCAGGAGCTCAAGGTCAGGAGTTTGAGGCCAGCCTGAGCAAGAGTGAGACCCCCGTCTCTACTAAAAATAGAAAGAAATTAATTGGCCAACTAAAAATATATAGAAAAAATTAGCCAGGCATGGTGGTGCATGCCTGTAGTCCCAGCTACTTAGGAGGCTGAGGCAGGAGGATCACTTGAGCCCAGGAGTGTGAGGTTGCTGTGAATGAGGCTGACACCATGGCACTCTAGCCCAGGCAACAGAGTGAGACTCTGTCTCAAAAAAAAAAGTTAGATTGACTTTAGTATTGCAAAAAAGCACCCTTAGATTTTGGCCCAGGTTTCCACAAAGTTGCACAAACTTCTTAGTCGGCTGGGTGAGCTCATTAGAGCCTTGTGCCTGCTGTGGTTCTGTTTTGGGGAAACCCAAGTGCAAAGCTAGAGTACAGAGACAACAGGGGCGCCAAAAAAGAGGAGACTTCCTCAATTTTAATGTTCCTTAGAATTTTAGCATTTTCTAGAAACAAATAACCTTCCTCATTCTTATTGTGACAAAAGAGACTTAGAGGGGACTTCATTCAATCTCCCTTCCAGTCATTAGGGTTTAGAGCTGCCCAGAGTTCCCAGCAACCTCAGGGCTTCCTATGAAGCGGAACCACCCTCCTTGCCTTCCCACTGCTACGCCACCATCGGAGGGGACCCTCACCAAGCTGGGCTCCCGAGAAATCAGCAGGTGCACACTAGAGTCTCTCTAAGATGTCCTTAGGAAAAAAAATGTGTCTTCCATTAACCCCATAAGGGTGGTTGGTTAATAAAAAGGGGACATAAAAAATAAGGAGGTTTCAAAACATTTTTGCTTTTAAAACCACTTCGGTATAAGCATTGACTGCAGCCGACAGCCACAGATGGACGCACAGCGACTTTAGCCGACAGCCGTGAGGTGACTTTTCTAATTTTTCATGTATCAAAATAAAATGAACATTTAAAAATAACATAATGAAAACATACATGTACATGTTACCTGTTCTGATTTACATTACAAGTGAAGCTGCCTGTAAAGTAAAACAAGTTTCATTGCGTTACAGCGTTCCTCCTCACACAAGAGCAAGACGGAAGCGCCGTCACTCGGCAGCACACACCGCCGAGCGGACCGAGAGTGCGGCCGTGGGCGGGGCGTCGCGGCCGTGGGCGGGGCGTCGCGGCCATGGGCGGGGCGTCGCGGCCGTGGGCGGGGCGGGCGGCCGTGGGTGGGGCGGGGCGTCGCGGCCGTGGGCGGGGCGTCGCGGCCGTGGGCGGGGCGGGGCGGCCGTGGGCGGGGCGTCGCGGCCGTGGGCGGGGCGTCGCGGCCGTGAGCGCGCACCGAAGTGGTTAACAAGCAGGGAAAAAAATAACAACTGCGAAGACTTGAGGTTAGATTGATTGTGGCAAAGTGAATCCTATTAACTGCAATTTAAACTCTCATTGCAATGGAGGTTTTCAGACTCTCGTGGACTCAAGTGAGAAGTGTTTCTGTATATGAGGTTATCTTAGGTGGGAGCATGTGGAAGGATCCTTTAGTTTTAAAAAAAAGATATTCTGGGTATTTCCAAAATGAAGTTCTTTGAAGTTGTTCCTAGGCATGGACTCTGTAAGTTGCAATTAATGATAAAACATACTATGATTTCCAAAGCAAAGCAAATGGCAAGCAAAATAAAAAATGTTCTGCCTTTGTGGACACTGATTGCTTTATTAGGTGTGTCAATCATTCTCTACTGACAGAGACCACTGGACACGAAGTATCTCCTTCACTGGAATCAAAGTCAGTGTGTCTTTCTGTGCTTACTGCTATTTTTGCTGTTTAGGAGGCGGGAGATAGAAAGGGCAGAACATGCAAATAAAGCAAACGGGAAGGAGCAAAGCCGAGGCCTCTGATTCAGGCAAGGAAGCTGCGCGGAATACCCTGCTGTTCGTTCCGGAGTGCTCTGGAACTGTTAGGGTCTCACCGAATGGGTTTGGCACGGCTAAACTCTTGGCAGTTATTTTACATCTAATTTGACATGATGCACAAAAGCAAACTGAGCACACGTTTCTTCAGCTCCGCACCTGGCATCTTTTTGTGCAGAACAATTAAATCTCAGTCTGCTGCAGGTTCCAGCTGATGCTGGGCTTGTAGCCACATTTCTTCCTTTTCTCCCTTTGGTCACTTGGAGGTTGTATGATGAGCCACATGCTGGTTTTAGGCTCCATCCTCCTGGGTCATTTCTGGGGTTTATTGCATTATCATGTTTGGTGAGTCTGAGTTTCCACATCACATCATTCACCACTGGATGCCAGTAGAGGACTGTGGCTTGAACTCAAAGGGTGGACGGGAACCTTTCTAGAAGCCCAGGGGAATAACATTAGAAATTGAAGAATAATTCTAATATCCTGGAATTTATAAATCCCAGTAATGACCCCAAGTTATTTAATACATGTAGCTAAGTTGAAAATGTTTTAATCCTTAATTTCCTAAGGGGTAGAGATGTTATTTTCATCTGAAAATTTAGAATGAGACTCAGAGAAATTAATTATATTTCAGTTAATCAAAGCAGAACCAAATTTTGATCCAAGATCTTCTGACCTCTACTTCTTTTCATTCTCCTTAGCTTCGTTACAAACCTGACGAGAATTCAGGGTTTACCCCTGGGAATTGATTGCACAGTGACTTTGGCAAGTGAGGAAGCAGGGAGCATCGCAAAAGAGACAATACGAGGGAGAAAAGCTTCTCGGTGTCAGCTGCATGTAAATCACTTTGGGATCTTGTTGAAAAGCAGGTTCTGATTCAGAGTCTGAATTTCTAGCCTGCTCTCAAATGTCACTGGTTGGCCGGGTGCGGTGGCTCACACCTGTGATCCTAGCACTCTGGGAGGCTGAGGTGGGCGGATCACTCAAGGTCAGGAGCTCAAGGTCAGGAGTTCGAGATCAGCCTGAGCAAGAGCGAAACCCCCGCCTCTACTAAAAATAGAAAGAAATTAATCGGCCAACTAAAAATATATAGACAAAATTATCCGGGCGTGGTGGCGCATGCCTGTAGTCCCAGCTATTCAAGAGGCTGAGGCAGGAGGATCGCTTGAGCCCAGGAGTTAGAGGTTGCTGTGAGTGAGGCCGTCGCCACGGCACTCTAGCCGGGGCAACAGAGTGAGAGCCTGTCTCAAAAAAAGATAATGTCGCTGGTTGAGGGGGACCGAACTTTGACAAGCAAGACTGGGTTTAGGCATTGACAGAAAGGAGTCATGGTACCTACTTGTCTGCAAACCCTGGGACCGCCTAGATGGAAAAGGAAACAGGGACTCTGTGCCCAGCATTAATGTCACCTTGGTCACTGCCCCGTCTTCAATCTGAACATGGTGTTTCTGGGATTAGCCACCAGAGGGGGCCAAAGAAACTCCCTGGAAGAGCTACAGAGCCCTGCCAGGTTGCCAGCCTGTTCCTTGAGGTCAGGGTTTTTTTTTCCTAGGGCTTCTAGCTCCACTGAATTCAAGGGATATAATGACATATCGATGTATTTGATCTTCAGATTTCAAATGGAGAGGCTGTTATCCAGATTTTTAAAAAAATGCTTACAAATAAAATTGATTGCCTACCACAAGGTGAGTGATTTTTTTCAGTAGTGAAATACATGATAAAAACATACACCTGTAGGCTTCAATAACTTTTATTAAAAATTTATAATGATTTGTATTTGGGGCAGTCATCTATCAGACATGTGAAATAATGCATGGGATCGTGGTATTTGGCATCTGCCTGCTGGGACTCAAATATCAGAACTAACATCAGTCAGCTATGAGATTCTGGGCAAATTCCTTAACCTGCTGAACCTTAGTTTTCTTGTCTGATCCCTTCTGAATGGGTTTGGCCAATCATGAAGGGAGGAGGAAGAGGAGCATGGATAGGAGATTGTTGGGGGCTGGAGGGGGGAAATAAAGGTTTAGGAATTTATTTTCTCCACTCCCTGTTCACACTCAGTTCTGGCTGTGGCTGATCCCTCCCTCCATGGCTATGGCTCATGTCAGGCAATCTAGCTTCCCGGCTGTCGGTCCCCTTCCCTTTGCCCTCAGGAGTGGCTGCTAGAACCAGGGTGCCTCTATGTTCCTGGTTGGTTCCCAAGGATCCAAGGGGGAGCAAAATCAGATACAGTTCTTGCCGACATGACGTTAGTAGTCTAAATGATGTTAACCCTGCCCACACCTCTGGAATAACTCCTTCATTGCACTTTCTTCAGAGTCCCAGCTGAGCATGCTTTCTGTTTTTTATTGGTACCCTAAATGAGATAGCATGTGAAATTTTAATAAATGTTAATCACCTTAAATTTATGGTGAGAATGGGTTCGTATCAGTTTGGCATTTTCTAGTAATATATACTAGTGCTTTCATGTCATGACATCATTGTAGTGGAATTTAACTTGAAGATCTTAATTGTAGGGGACTAACATATATTTTCCTAGTTTAAGAATTAAATTTAGTGAGTAATATACGTGTTCTGCCCAGAGCGTTTGAAAGTAATATGTTCCAGACAAGGCCCTTGTGACAAACACGGTTGCTGCCTAGAGGCATAATAATAGACCTGAGTTTGTGCTTTGAGGCAAGAGCTGCCCAGCCCCACCATAAGTGGAGGCCCGGAGGCCACACAATAAGCACATTGTTCTTTTGATTGCTGCTTAGCCTCATAAGATGGCTGGTTAGTCAATGACGGGTAAGACCCCTCAAGGGAGGGGCGACCTAAGCCAGCACAGCCACAGGGGATTGGCCTAAGAGGAACTGGGGACGAAAAATGCCCCTGGTGGCCTTTCCCAACCTTGCTAATCTTGATCTGTGATCTATGCCTGGCGCCTTGAGCAACTGCCTGGAAACCTTGAGTCGGGAGACATCTGTGTCCTTAGGCTACGTGTTCCAGAATTTATGGCTGTCGCTGCCACGCCTGGGTGGCATGTACAAGGAACTAACTTTGATTTTGGGGGTATAAAAATAAAACTACTGCTGTGTTCTGCACTGCCTGTGTGTTTTTTCGTTCTGTGTTCATCCTCCGTCCTGCAAACGGGCCACAACATTAATATTATGGAATTACATTAAATTTCAATGACAATTACCAATTAATTCAAATCTATCAGCATATTCAGATGCACGATGGTCGTTATAAATGTGTGGTTGGGTCTCACTGTCTTGTACTCATGTGTTCCAGGCAGTCTAGAAAGAAGAAAATGTGTTTCCTAAATGTACCAGACAAATTTCATGCTGTACAAGGTATTTTTCATTTACACAAGAATTGCTTACTGAATACCTATATGAGAGTCAAAGAAATAAAAGTCTGAATCACTATCTCCAAGAAGTTTGCAATCCAATTATGGAAACAGGACAAACTTGTGAAAAGTTCTTTTCTTGTAGTATCTTCAATGATAATAAATGACATAGTTATAAGATACATATTTATTCATTCATTCATATATTTATTCAAAAAATATTTGTTGAACTTCTACTGTGCGCCAGGCCATAGCAGTTGCTAAGGATCCAAGGGGGAACAAAATCAGACACAGTTCTTGCTGCCATGGCGTTAGTAGCCTAAAATGGGAGGCAGATGATAGTTTGATGGTCACACTAACAATTAATAGCAGACTTAGGTGCTGTCAAAGAAAAGAAACAGTCACATGACAGAATATCACAGGGAGAGTGACCCAGGCTGGACAGGCACAGAAAGCTTTCCTAGGGGAGAGACCCTTGAGCTTGGACCTGAAGCAGGTATGACACTGTCAGATTTGTATTTTGTAAGGGTCACCCTTGCTACTTTTTGGAGGGATATCAGAGGGACTGGGGGAGGACAGAGAGTTTTCAAGCTATTTAATTAGTCCAGGTGAGACTTGATGGCGTCTTGGCAGATGGTGGTAGTAAAAATGGGGAGTTGTGGATGCATTAGGGGGATATTTAGGGAAATGGATCAACAGAGCTGTAAAATGGCATTATTGGAGGCAATCTAGGAAAACTAAACTGTATGTTAAGGAGTCATTAATTTTGTTGGGTATGAGTTATTGGATCTTGTGGTTGTATTAAAAAATACCCTTGGCCGGGCATGGTGGCTCATGCCTGTAATCCTAGCACTCTGGGAGGCTGAGGTGGGCGGATTGCTCGAGGTCAGGAGTTCAAAACCAGCCTGAGCGAGACCCTGTCTCTACTAAAAATAGAAATTAATTGACCAACTAAAAATATATATAGAAAAAATTAGCCGGGCATGGCGGCACATGCCTGTAGTCCCAGCTACTCAGGAGGCTGAGGCAGGAGGAGCGCTTGAGCCCAGGAGATTGAGGTTGCTGTGAGCTGGGCTGACACCACGGCACTCACTCTAGCCTGGGCAACAAAGTGAGACTCTGTCTCAAAAAAAATAAAAAAGAAAAAAGAAAATTAAAAAAAATACCCTTATCCGTGGATGGCATACATTGAAGTATTTCTGGATGAAATGATAGAGTAGATTTGACACTTTTAAAAAAGTGTCACAGTGCTGTGTGCCACTGAGAAGAGGAGGACTGAGTACTTCCAATTTACATCCGCCCTTCCTTCTCAGCAGAGCCTGAACTGTTAACTGATCACCTAGACACTTAGTTAAAACATTCATCTGCAGCAAAGGTGCTTAAATGACTAAAATCTGGCCTATCATATATAAAAGGAAATGTTGTATAGAATTTCTGGTAAGTCACCTGAAAGGTGCTCAAAAGCTTTTTGTCCTTCTTTCATCCTGATGCTGGGAACATAGATATACTGGCTGGAGATTCCTCCCCACATTGGAGTATAAGAATGAGAGCAACAGCTTAGAGATGGCAAAGAATCTGAAAGGAGCCTGAATCTCTGATGATCGTTAAGCTGCTATATAAGCCTATGACTGTCTATCTCTGGTCTTGTAAAACATTCAAGAATTTTACAACTATATATGTGCATGCACCACGTAGATGGGACTATTTTTTTTTTTCGAGACAGGGTCTCACTCTGTCACCCTGGCTAGAGTACTATAGCGTCAGCCTAGCTCACAGCAACCTCAAACTCCTGGGCGCAAGCGATCCTCCTGCCTCAGCCTCCTGGGTAGCTGGGACTACAGAAACGTGCCACTATGCTCGGCTAATTTTTTCTATATATTTAGTTGTCCAGCTAATTTCTTTCTATTTCTAGTAGAGATGAGGGTCTCGCTCTTGCTCAGGCTGATCTCGAACTTGTGACCTTGAGCAATCCGCCACCTCGGCCTCCCAGAGTACCAGAACTACAGGCGTGAGCCACCGCACCCGGCCATAGATGGCACTATTAACATTTTATATAGCTTCACCACATATCTATCATCTATCAATCCTCAGAACAAAAAAATTAAGTGCTAACAAATATTGAAATCTACTTAATTTTATGCATGCTGAAGAAGTATAGAGATGTGTTTAAATTATTCTGAAATCTTTCTAAAATAAGACATAACAAAAGAGTTGTACAACAGCCAATCATCATATGAAAAAAATGCTTTATTTTATCTGCCATCAGAGAAATGCAAGTTAAAACCACAGTGGGATCCTACTTTACACTCACTAGAATGGCTAAAACTAAGAAGACGATAAGGCCAAGTGCTGGTGGGGACAGGGAGCAACTGGAACTCTCAGACACTGCTAGTGGAAACGTAAATGGCACAACAACTTTAGAAAGACCATTTGGCAGTTTCCTGCAAAGTTAAATATACATTAAAATATGACTTAGAAATTCTACTTCTAGATTTCAATTAAAACAGTGGTAATGAAAACTATGTCCACAAAAAAGATTTGTATACTCATGTTCATAGCAGCATTATTCCTAATTGCCAAGAACTAGAAGCATGTTATAAAGGCTTCAACTCAGGAAAGCCAAGTGGAGGAGGTGCAGAGGGCAAGGCGCTGGGGAGGGCACAGAACTGCCATGTCCTCTCAACCCACCACCCTCCCAGCTCCTTGATACATTCGCCAACCTGGAAGCTCTCTGAACTTAGTCGTTTTGGGGTTTTTATATTGGTTTTCATTATACAAATATGATTGATTAAATCAGTGGTTATTGGTGATTAGTTCAATCTCCAGCCTCTATACTCCACCTAGAGGTGTGGGGGGAGTCCCGATCTTCTGATCGTATGGCAGGTTCGTCTGCCTACCAACCCCACGCTAGAGCTATCTTAGGGGGCTGCCTATAGTCATCTCATTACCATGAACTCAGGTGTGATTGGAAGGGTCTCATTTTGATGACAAGAGACCCTCAGGAGATCCCAAGGGTGTTAGGACTCTGTGCCAGGAACCTGGGACCAAAACCAAATTCAGTTGTCCTGCAGTGCTGAGGGGGGCATGGGTTCCAAGGCCCCTCTCCCCCTGTAGCGAAATCTGAGCATGCTGAGATCCTTGCATGAAATAAGCAGAGAGTTTTGGACATAATCTGTGCACCTCCTCCTGCATACTGCACTTTAAATCATCTCTAGGTTACTTAAAATACCTAATTCAATATACGTGTTATATATGTATTTGGTATAGTGTGCTTTAAAAATTTGTATTATTTTAATTGTTGTGTTGTTATTTGGGGTCTCTTTCCTAATATTTTTGACACACGGTTGGTTGAATGCAGCAGTGTGGAACCTGCCGAGGTGGAGGGGCCGGCCGTGTATTCTTTATTACACCACAGTTTGCTGTGCACAGATTGCTGAGCGCCCTCCCCGAGTTTCTGATTCAGCAGGTCTGCACGGGGCCAGAGAATGCATGTTAACGAGTTTGCACGAGCTGCTGGGGGTGCTTCAGAGTGAGCACAGGTGCAGAAACTCTTTCTTGAGCATCACAGAACAGTCTGATTTCTCTTTCACGTGTCTGTCGCCCTCTGGACTTCACGTGCTTCTCCTCTTCCTCAGTTCTACTGGCATGTGCATGCTGTTCTAACTAGTTCCAACTAGTTCTACTAGCATGTGTATGCTGTTCTAACTAGTTCTAACTAGTTCTACTAGAATGTGCATGCTGTTCTAACTAGTTCTAGCACATGCGTGCTGTTCTAACTAGTTCTAACTAGTTCTACTAGAATGTGCATGCTGTTCTAACTAGTTCTAACTAGTTCTACTAGAATGTGCATGCTGTTCTAACTAGTTCTAGCACATGCGTGCTGTTCTAACTAGTTCTAACTAGTTGCACATGCGTGCTGTTCTAACTAGTTCTAACTAGTTCTACTAGCACATGCATGCTGTTCTAACTAGTTCTAACTAGTTCTACTAGAATGTGCATGCTGTTCTAACTAGTTCTAGCACATGCGTGCTGTTCTAACTAGTTCTAACTAGTTCTACTAGCACATGCATGCTGTTCTAACTAGTTCTATTAGCATGTGCATGCTGTTCTAACTAGTCCTACTAGCATGTGCATGCTGTTCTAACTAGTTCTACTAGCACATGCATGCTGTTCTAACTAGTTCTACTAGCATGTGCATGCTGTTCTAACTAGTCCTACTAGCATGTGCATGCTGTTCTAACTAGTTCTACTAGCATGTTCATGCCGCCACCCTCACCCCACAGCAGGACAGCCCTGGACGGGGCCGACCCTTCCGTGGAGTTCAACGTAGCAAGCTGGCAGGTCGCACGGTGGGGAAGACTTGAAGGAGACGTGGTGGAAGGCGGAAACGGAACAGAGCTCACCTGCTGGGCGGGCCACCTCGCGGTGAGGCCAGAGGAGCTGGAGGAGCAGGACCTTCTCCTCTTGGGCCTCTGCGGGCCGGACGGGCTTGAACAGCGCAACTGAGGCTCGGCCACTTTGGTCTGGTCCCGCATCCTGATCCTGGGAGATCCCAGTGCTGCTTGGCCTCGTAGCTCCTTCCTTCCGGTTCCCGGAGGGGAACATCCCGTGTTGATCAGCGTCACCGTGTGTTTCCCTTCAACTCTGTTTTGCTTTGAGTTTCAGCTCATTTGTGTATGTGCATCGTTACGACTTGCCTGAATTCTGCCTTCCTGTTTCACGATTCTTCCTTTGCAGACCCAACCCGTTCACATCTGCAGCAGCTCACCTTTCCTCAAACAGCCCATGAACAGGTTCGACAAGTGATCTTAGTCTCACTGTGGGACGAGCTCCCTGTTCCAAATCAGGCTGAACGCCCCCTAAATCTACTTTGACTTTGGAGACACGGGTGCTCACGTGGTAAGAAAAGCAAGGCTAGAAGCCCTCACGGGCCCTGCTTTTGTTTCTCTTTCCACAGCTGCCCACGCCCTTTGTGCCAGCCTGTCGGCGGCCTCGATGCCCCAGGAGAGGCCGTCTCCAGCCAGGGAGGCCTGAATGTCCCGAGCTCTCACCTCGGCCTGGCTTTGACTGGCCTGGAAGAGGGTGGGCGAAGGAGCGGAAGCAAGAGAGACATGCATCTGGGGAAGAGAAGGCTTCAGGCAGCTTAGCGCAATGAGTCAGAGCGTTTCCGCAGGGCTGGGTGGCCCTGGGTTCGAATTCCGGTTCGTCTCTCTCTGACTAGCTCCATGAGTTGGGGCAAGTAAATGTCTATTTGCCTCAATTTCTACTGGTGATACCTGCCTGCTACAGAGTCAGCACAGGGTGGCAGTGAGAGGTGTGCACTGCGCGGCCGTATTGCCTGGACTTGAACTTCGGCTTGTCATTTAGTAGCTGTAAGGCCTTGAACAAGTTTCTTAACCACTCTGTGTCCTGGCTTCTGGAACTGTCAAATTAGGGGAATAACAATAGCTGCCACGTTTGAAACAGTGTTTCTTATTTGAGGCTACAGAATATCTATGTAAGTACATTCTCCAAGAAGACCAAAATCAAATTAAGAAGAATGAAGTGATCCTGAGCTCTCAACATTGCAGTCTGAAAAACACTGTAATGCAGGATGTTGATGACATTTTATAAGCCCTTTGTGTGTGTGTGTGTGTGTGTGTGTGTTTGTAATTAAAGAAATGTTGAATTGTAGACAACAAAAAATATAGTATTGATAGGTGCTTTTATTTTCTCCCACGAAATGCATTTAATCAAAATAATCAAAAAATAAAAAGAGGAAAATGAAAGAGGGAGCAGCTGTGCTGGGAGTGGACCCCCCAGAGCAGCAGGGTGAGGTGAGAGTCCGGACCGGCGGGGGCTCCGGGCAGTAGTGGGAAGGCCCGGCTGGCACAGTGGAGGGAGGGGACCAGAGTCCAATGTCGTCTTCTTCTGTTTGTCAAACTCAATGCAAGATTTTGTCAAATGAAACATTGGAAACTTTAAGAATCCATGTACTCAGTGAAAATGGGTTTGAGTGAGAGTTTGAGTCTGGTGGAAATATGATCAGTAGGGGGTGGTATTAGGGAAAGCAGCCCTCGTAAGCATGCACGTCCCACTGTGTTACTATCAGGAATAACTTCACTCAGGTGTTGCCATATAATTTTAGGTCATCTGTAACAGGCAAGCGCAAGGGAAAGAAAAATTAACCCGATAAACCTTACTTTTCATTGTGAACAGCCAGAGAATGTCTGCGTTTGAGTAAAGGCTGTGTTAAGAATAAATTGCTCATAATTAAGTAAAATGCTTGATGAAGTTGATTGAATGGCATTAGATTAATAGGAATCATTCGAGATTTTGATATGAGACCAAAACGAAAAAAGTCTGTGCAAAAGATGTGAGTAAAAAAAGTCTGTCAAGGCAAATGTATAAAAGAATACATTCGTACATCATCCTTTAAATGCTTTTTCCTGAGTATTCTATGAATTTAAGCCTGGGGGTCTTTGAATGTTGTTAATTTGAGACAATAAATCATATAAAGAAACCCTTTAAGAGTAGAAGGACCCCATTCTCCTCAATAGCTAGCTTTTAAACAGAGACATTTACTATGTGGGTTTACTCTGTCTCTTGTCAGGCTGAAGCTGCATCAGTCTCCCAAGCAGCTTTCGGCCTCTCAGGGAGGCTTGCTTTTCTTATGGTGTGAAATGATCAAAGTATTAATACATTCCATGGTTTTCTTAATTCAAGCCACATGTTGAGATGTGAGGTTTAAATTCCCATTCCCTTATTTTCTAGGAAAGTTTAGCATTAAACAACAGGTGTATATTAACAAAATAATGCTATATGATTTAGAACTATTCTCAAAGAAACTTTCCTCCCTAATGAACAAGGATGTGAATGCCAAGTGTATAGGGCACTGTATGTGAGGAAGCTTGAGTTTGCCCCACAGGCATTGAGGGCGATTTTTACATATATGCTCACACTTGTTTGTAAGGAGATGTTCATTTTCTTGGAAAAGATTCAACCAAGCACAAAACTAAAATCCAGAGCAGGGCGAAGGGGAGAATGCAGGTGTTCTTAGTGGGAATATTGGCATCAGGAAACCCTTCTCTTAATCACTGGAGTTGGTGAAGTTGAAAAACTTTTTTTTCTGTGAAACAAAAACAAAAAAAAAGTCATGTTTAGAGAAATGCCCACAAGAAACTGTGGCTTTCCCTGGAGATAGCCAACAAGGACCATCATGCACACTGGCTCCCAGTTTAATTTACTGAGCTTCTGGAATGAGCCACGCCTGCTCTATATGATAAGTAATAATAGTGAAAAGCAGGCATTTGTCTTAGGAACTCCTCATAAATTCAAAATGGTGCCCGTTTTGCCCACCCCAGGAAGGGAAACCCTCCAGTACAAACTGCAATCTGAAAGCCGTTGGCACACCTCACTTACTTCTGCAATATTTTCACTATTGTTTGTATCCATTTGCTTTGAGGGTTCACGCAGATAACGGACTTATTCTTCATCCGGAGTCTGGGGAGAGGAGGAAAAAAATAAAAATCGCGTTACAATTTAGTTAATCTTGTAAGTTTTAATAAAGAAAAGAGTTGGGCAGGAGAATAATTATTCCTAGATGAAGTGAAATCGGAGCAGGCAGTTTTATATTTGGAATAGGTGGTTGGTAGCCTGGGGTCTGAGGAACAAGAAGCCGTTTGTGGAGAAGCGTGTGGAGTTGCATCCAACGTTGAGAAGATGCCACAGGCCAGAGGTTAGCGTTTGCAGATAACGTTTACATGAGTTGGAGAAGCACCAAATAGCCGACTAAAGGTTGGCTCACTTCTAAAATTGTATCACAGTATCTTTAAAATGTGCTTGTCCATTCTGCTTAGGAGAACAAAATAGGCTATAGAAAACTCTCTTGAGAACCTTTTATCTGAAAAAAATGCAAAGAAATGTAATGTGGGGGCTGCAGGTTGATTGCTCCAAGTGACATCTGCCTTTGGTTGAGCCACCAGTTAGCAAGGCTCTCCCTGCTCTAAGAAATTAAATCATCGGAAAGCAACATAAGTGGTAACTAATATTTATCAAGTACTTACAACGTGCCAGGCATCATGCTCAGCAGGTAACATGGATTATCTCAATTCATCTCACAAAAGTCCTGTGCTAGAGGAACTGTGATTCCCTTGCCTTTTGATGGGGAACTTGAGGCTTTGAGAGTTGAGATAACTTGTCCAAGATCGCACACTAATACATGATAGAGTAGGATTCAGATAAGGTTTATCTGACTCCAGAAGCTACTCTTTTAGCCACTGCTTTCTTTGAGCATGACCTGAACCGTTACCAAGCGCCTGCCAGACTCTACTCTCTGCTGGCATGACCTCAAACACAACACAGTTCCTTGAGGTGCCATTTATCTTAGCTACAAAATGACAAGCAGCAAGGATCTATTGATCTAACTTTGAAACTCCACCTTTGCAAGTGAATCTCAGCTCGGAGGGCATGGAGCAGGTTCTTGGGCAGACCCTGTGGGTTTCTGAGCTCATGATGGAAAAACCGGTATCTGGACTCATGGTATTTTCACCCCTCACTGGTAGAAGTTTGTCATCATAATATGCAGCTTTCATTTCTTTATCTGGTTAAAATCCAGAAATGCAGACTTTGATGAGAAGATATGCAATTGAATTTTCATCATTTCTCAAAATGATTGTAGTTAAAGCAGACAAAATTAGGATGCATTATTTCCCTTGGTAAAGAGGTGAGAGACTTGAGTCATAACAGAGGAGATCAAATCAAAAGACAGGAGTCCCAGTGTTTCCTACAGCCAGAGAACTGCTCCCCAAGAGGCCTTAGCTAGGCTTCACATACTCTGAGTTTGGGGTCGATCATTGTGGTTTTGTTACGGCTTTTATTGGTAAGGACATAGTGAAAGTATAATGCCTTCTTTTTTTTTTTTTAATATTTCAATTTTATAAATCTTATATTCTTCAGTTTTTCTTTTTTTCCTAAATGTAAGAACGTGTTCTGTAATAATAATGCCTTCTTAATGGAAAATTCCCACACATTTTTTTTACATCCCATATTTCTTGTTTACAAATGGAATTCAACTGGTCCAAGGCCCAAAGCACTGGTATCAAAATGGGACAAACAGAAAGTAACTGCTCAAAAACATCCCAAAAGTCTAAAACAGTTCATGGGAACAGCTACCAACGAGCCAAGCCAGGCTGCCTCGAGAAAGATGCTCTGCCTGGCGCTGCCCAGTGTTGTGGGGAGGAAGCTTTGGGATGGGGCCACACGGAGCAAGGGTGGGGCCTGGCCTGTGGGCTTCCTGATCCCTTTCTGATGGCTAACCGCCCTCCCTGTGCCTCAGTTTATTTTCTTTTTTTTTTGAAGCAGAATCTCACTCTGTTGCCCAGGGTAGAGTGCCGTGGTGTCAGCCTAGCTCACAGCAACCTCAAACTCCTGGGCTCAAGAGATCCTCCTGCCTCAGCGTCCCAAGTAGCTGGGACTACAGGCATGCGCCACCATGCCCGGCTAATTTTTTTTTTTTTTGTATATATATATTTTAGACGTCCAGCTAATTTCTTTCTATTTTTAGTAGAGTCTTGCTCTTGCTCAGGCTGGTCTCGAACTCCTGAGCTCAAACAATCCTCCTGCTCAGCCTCCCAGAGTGCTAGGATTACAGGCTTGAGCCACCGCGCCCGGCCCGGCCTCAGTTTCTGTGCCTGGAAAGGACAACAATAGACAGACCTTAATAAAGCTGTCGAAGCAATAAAATAAATAAAATGAGTGAGTACAGGCCTGCAAAGCGTTTAACTCAAGCTGCTGCCAAAGTATGTACTTAAAGATTAATAACTGCCATTCTTACTTTGAGAGTTTTTAGCAACACTTAAGTAAATCTGTTTGAAAATATTCAAGTGCAAGTGCTTTTTTGAAAAAATAAAAAGTAAAATAATTTTTTTGTATAAAAATTTTTTTAATTAAAAGTATTTTTTAAAAAAAGTAAATCTCTTTGAGATTTGTGAGTAAGAACACTGAAAGGTAGAATTTGGTCTTTATTGGAAGAAAGACTTCGTATCTATTTTTTCCTTGCAACTTACATGATTTCCACCCTCGCACAGCCGTTCCCACGGGGGAAGACTTGAAGCTGGTCGATGAACCGTGGGTGGACAAAACCCGAGCTCTCCTGGTCGCATCTGCACTTCCAGTTTGTGTAGTAGGCCTCCAGGAGCCCTGCAAACACAGAACCGGCGGATTTCATCCCCGTGGCATATAACTCCCAACAACCGGGGCTTAATTATTCATCGTTCATCCTGCATTTGAAGATTTAAAAATTTCAACTCAGTTCTTCCACTCATATGCCTTTAGTTGGCATATTTCTGTTTTTCTTGGCTTGAGATTTTCAATGTTTTCTATCAAAACCTTAAATATAAAATGATCTTTTTAAAAACACAACACGTACTGAAATTTGTGATAGCGTTATATTGGTACTCAGGTGATTGTCCATATAATACAGTTTGAGAATAGCCTTTGTAGGGACTTAGAACTCAGTTATAATTAATGCAACGTAAGATCAACTGCTCGCCTTCACTCCCAACATGTACAGACCAAGGCATGAGGCCAGGTGATCACAGGGTCCGGGGACAATGACACACTGTACCCAAATCCTCTGTCTTATCATACTCCCTCCTTCTCTCCGAGAAAAGGCCATGAAAAATGCTTTAGTTTTTATTTCTGTTTAATATATTGGCCCTCCATCTCAGTTGCAAATCGTCACCAAACGAAAGCCAACAATAAAAATTCAAGACTACTTTTATTCAACAACAAAAGTTATTAATACTATATGGGTGCCATTAGATTTCATTAGATTCCATTAAAATATGAGAGACGGGTATGGACTAAGTGGATTTTTAAAGAAACATGTATTGAATCCTCTTTAACTAGAGTGCCTACTACCATGCTTGACAATTATTTATAAATAAAAAGGCCCAACTCTCAAGGTGATTGCAATTTGTGGGGAGGCAAGAGAACAAACACTGAAATACTACAGCAGGTTATGTGACCCCCTGCACTGCACCCTGACAACAGAAGACTTACTAAGAGCTAACTTTGCCAGGAGCAGCGAGAAGCTTCACGGAGGAGGAGAGAAATGAGGGTCTCGAAGAGTGAAAACATTGAAGCAAAATAAAAATTAAGAGGAAAGAAACCTCTCTGCATTTTAAGAACAAAATTTGTCCTCCAAACCTGAGCAGAGCATTATTTTTTGCACAATCAACCATTCCTTCAGCCATATAAAAGCTAAGCATTGTAACTAGGTATTTATCTATTTACACAAAGGCAGCTGCCCCACGTAGACTTGGAAGTCTGCTGTTTGCAGAACGTGTGTCCAAGAACCCCAGGTGTCCTTAACGCGTCGACGTCAGATCTAACCACATAAAATTGCATTAAGAATGTCCCCTGCAAGAGACTGGTTGAGGTCAGTTATCTCTAAATCCTATAAAGGGTTTAGTCAGAGGTGTAGCCTTGAGAGGAAGAACAAAGAAGAGATACATGTAAAAGAATTAGTTACAGCAGCAGCTGAATCTGAAAAAGGCCAGGAATATGCAAGCTAAATATATGTCACACGAACATTGACCTTCACTGTCTCCTCCTCCAGTGAATAAACATCTTAACCATGTAATACTTCAGTTTCTAAGCACCTTATGTCTAGAAATCTAGAAGCAACTGAGAAGTTCTTTTCCCTGTTAGTCAGACTTCCTCCACAAATAATTTAAACAAAATTGCAATGCCTGGAGACTTTCTATTCAAAGCACAGCGAAGACCGTGCCGGCAAGTTCTCACCGCGGGCTGGAGAGAGGCCGCCTAGCAGCAGCAGCAGGAGCAGCGGCGCGCAGATGCCGCCCATTCTGCCGGAGGTGCGGTTCGCGCTTCAGCTCTAGCCCAGCTGTGGGCCCGCAGTGCCGGCGTCCTATTTATTTCCAGCGACAGGGGCCCTCCCACTGCCTTCCACTCCAGTAGGTCAGCTGCATCATCAGCTTTGAGAGCCCCCAAATATTGCTGAGCTTGCTTTTTTCTTTAACTTCTCTTGCAAACTTTGTGGATTTGTTTCAGAGCACTGTAATAAAATAGTGCTTGAAAATGTAGACTCTAAGTGCCAGAGATGTGGGAGAAATTTGAAGGTAGGAAGCGAGGAAGAAGATGTCAGTTTGGAGGCTCACAGGCACTGTCTTTAGGATTGCTATGGGGGATTGTGGCTTTATTGCTCCTCTCAGTGAAAGGTCAGCCAAGTTTCTCAATGGCAGTTAAACGTACACTCCATGGCATTAGGGACTCTGTTAAGCACGTCATATACCCAGCACCTGCAAGAGAGTCGAGTGGTGCTCAGCAAATATCTGCACACCTAATGAAAGTCTCCTTCATGCAGTGGCACAGCCCCTATGCTGGCTATGCTCCTGACTTTCCTACCAGTCGTCTCCACCTCTTACTCCCTCTCTGAAATGTGTGCTTGCCTGTGCAACCTGGCCGCCATGGGCTTCTTGCAAGGGGCCACCTGCGTCCGTCCCCCCTCGGCTGTCGGGCACAAGCTCACGAGCTTGAGAGTCACGTGCCAGCGGAGGGAGTCATCAGGGCTTTGTCAGATGCTGAGCCCCACATTTCAGTCTGTTTGATACAAGCACAAGTGAAGTTTGGTTTTGATCTCACAAACAGAACATGAAGACAATTAACCCACAGCCTTAACTCACTTGCTACTAAGCTTTCCGATTAAAAATAAAAGTCTGTGGACAATGGCTAACCTGGCTTAAGGTATCACTGAACTGCCCTGGGAGAGGAGAAACATGATGTATCAAACCAGATACAGTGGGTTTGTTTTTTTTTTTTTTTTTTTCGAAACACTGAAAAATCAGAGGTTTGGGCTTTCTGGTGTGGCTTCCTAAACAATTTTGGTTTCTTTTGCTTCGCGGTTAGCACTGTGGCTGCCTAGCCCCCCAGGTGGGGTGGGGCAGTGAAGGCCAGGACTGGCACGTGGTGGATGGCTCTCCGAGGGCCGGGACACAGCCAGCCCGCCCGTCGTCCCGCAGTTCCGGCTGTTAGAAAGTTCTTCCTACGTATTGTGAGAGCTGCTTTCCTAGTAGTTCGGTCATTTTGTCCTAGTTCAACCCCAGAGCACTACAGGAAACAATTCTAAATGCTCTCCCGTGCGATAGATAGCTCTCCACATATTTGAAGAGCTGAATTTGTCAGCTGGGTTCTCCGCCAAGCAGATGCTGAGATGGACTTTGGACTGAGAAGAGTTTGCTCAGAATAACTCCTGCAATAGAGGAGAGAGGGCAGGAGGCAGCGTTGGGCTGGGTGAGCCTACGACTGCAATGCTGCTCTGACACAGGCTGTGACAAGAGGGCTCCAGAGAAAAGAAAAGACCATCTGTAGAAAAGAAAGCCCCAGATGATCCACAGCAGAAATGTCCCGAGCCTGCAGGCCGTGTGCTCCACCACCAGCCGGGCTTCCTCGGATGTGGCTCGGCCGACTCCACTCCGCGAGGCTGGCCTCTCCTCGTGGGAGGCGTGAGCAGTGCCCCTCTCTGCACTGGGGTCAGCACTCAGTATGGTCACCCAGTCGATGACTTTGGTCAGGTCACTTAATTTCTCTATGTTTCATATTTACCAGTTTTCACAGGAGGATAATCCTGATTCAAAAGATTGTTTGGAGAATGAAAACACCTGGCATATGTGGAGCGTTCAGCAGAGTGCCTGGCATGTGGCATATATTCAAAAAATAGCCAGTCTGTCTGTCTATTTGTCTATCCATCCGTCCCTCCACCCTCCATCAGTAGATCTTACTAACGCCCACTCCAAAACCCACATGAACACGCTTCAAAAGTAAACGCCTCTATGTCTTTGACGTCGTAACACCATTTTAAGCTCCCTCGCCACCTTGGCTTGCCTTTTTGAAGCCCATTGCTCTTTTCCATTGTTTCTCACGAGTCACGACCTCCCTTCTGTTCTCTGCACCGCGACCCCTCTGACCCCCTGCTCGCACGCGCACACGCGTGAACACCGCCCCGCCCCGTGGCGGCTGCGCCAGTGCGGAGAGGAGGAGGCAGCCGTCACCTCCTCCGTGTGGGACACTGCTCTTCTCTTGATGCACTCCTGTACTGAATGGCACTGTTTAGGGCACTCCTATTTTGTTCGGAGGCAGTAACATTTCTGTTTCATTTTTTCTAATGGTCATTTTCTGACACTGTCTCATTCATTTCGCTCATGTGTGATTTGATCTGAAGACTCAAGTGCAGGTATCTTACATTTGCCTCTGTAATAAACAGGATGTGTCTCCTTGCTACAGCAAACATGAGTGACACTGACAGTAACTGGAAGAGCGTAGAAACAAAGGTACCTCAAAGGGAGCTCTGAATACACTAGGAAACTCTTACGTTGGTTTTCATTAAAATAAGAGCACCAGGTCCAGGAGCTAACTCCAGAGAAATTCCAAAATCTGATTTTAGTCTCTTTAATGCCCAAAGTTCTGGATTTAGCTTATCCTGATCAAAGAGGTCTTCTACCTGCCTTCCCCAAGATGGGACTGGAGGTCAGGCAGCTCTCCGATAGCCAGATGATTCTAGAATTTTCAAGTCAGACACTCCATGATATCATCTATAGTAGGGGTATAAATTTCAATAACTTTGAAGCCAAGAAGAAAAAATGTTTGAACCAATAGATTTAGGATCCAAATGGAAACAATTTATTTTTAAAACAGATTTTATAGGTAGCTTTATTTGGAAACATAAACATGTGTGACTGGGTTTATATCAAACCTGATTTTTATGGTCAGATACATAAAAACTTGGGAAAATGAGAACATTATGGAGTAGGTTTTTTTCCTTGACTTTGGAATCAAAGCAGGTTTTCTCTCCCGACCCAAGAACAGCTTTGTAGTTTGGTTCCAAGCCCAAATTACGTTCCAACCACTGGCATCTTCGGCTTGACCTGAAAGCTAGATAAAAATGCAGAATCTCAGGTTCCCAGGGCATCCGAATGCACCTTACGGTCTGAGCAGCAGGGGCCTGGCCCGGAGTGAGGAGCTGGTTTGCTGTGGCCTGCTACTTCTGGATGAGCACCGAGCACATTCAGATGATCTTCGTAGACATGTCATAGACAAGTCTTGTCCTCAGAACACCAGGCACAGATGCCTCAGGGAAAGAGGACAGGACACATGTGCTCAATGAGACCTCAATGCAGAGCGATGACAATGAGAAGAAACCTCTCTCTCAAGATATCTGAAAGTGAGATGTCACTAAAATAGTGAGATGACATCGCTGGCCAAAGTATCTGACAATATAGGCAGTCCACAGGCATGAACAGAGGGGTCGATGGTAGAGTTTTAACGCATTTACTGCCATGTGAGTTGCATTTAACCCACCCTAGTTTTGAGCCTGGGTGTTGTGAAATGTATGTATGTAGCTCACACACCTCTTTCCCTCGGGAGCCACAAGAACTATGTTTCCAAGCTGCATATAACTCACGCACAGAAAACAGTAAAAAATAACAAATTTTTCATTGAATTCATAAGGATGTTTTGTTTTCGAAGTTTTTATTCTATTTTTTAATAAAACATTGTGGCCCCAAGGAAAAACTTTCCTTCCCTGCAGGCTCTGAGATCAGACTGTCTGGGTTTATATTCTGGTTCTAGGACTGATTTGCCTTGTTCACTTCCCCAAGCCACAGTCCTTTTGTGACAATGACAAAAGGGTATCAGTGACACCACCACAGAGAGTTGTGTAGGTCACATAACAGTGCTTAGAAAGTGCTGTGATCAGTCTCTGAGCAAAGACCACACACTCCACAAATGTTAGCTATTTTTTTACCTTTGTGAAAACACAAAAATTTAAAGTACATGAAGAAGCAATTTGGCCTAGTTTGTGAGTCAAGCTCCTGACATGAGTTAAAATGTCATTTAGGTTTCCATTGAACACATGCATGAATTTTTTTTGTTTGTTTGTTTTCTTTTTGAGACAGAGTCTCTCTCTGTGCTTGGCTAGAGTGCCGTGGCATCAGCCTAGCTCACAGCAACCTCCAACTCCTGGGCTCCAGCGATCCTCCTGCTTCAGCCTCCCGAGTAGCTGGGACTACAGGCATGCACCACCATGCCCAGCTAATTTTTTCTATATATTTTTAGTTGGCCAATTAGTTTCTTTCTATTTTTAGTAGAGAAGAGTTTCTAGTCTTTAGTGGAGTCTCGCTCTTGCTCAGGCTGGTTTCAAACTCCTGACCTTGAGCAATCCGACCACCTCGTCCTCCCAGACTGCTAGGATTATAGGTGTGAGCCACCACGCCCGGCCATGAATCCTTGAATTTATGATTCCAGAGGTTCTATGGTCAAAAAGCTCTTTGAGATTCATCAACCACACTTTTTCTCCACTCTCCCCAGAAGATTCCTGTGAAGGTTTGTGTCTATTACAATTGCACTGTAGTTTTACAAAGTAGGTGTTTTATTATTTGTCCATAATATTCTTTTTATTTTACTTATTTTAATTTAATTTTATTTATTTATTAGTTGTTTTTTTTTTGAGACAGAGTCTCACTCTGTTGCCCAGGCTAGAGTGAGTGCCGTGGCGTCAGCCTAGCTCACAGCAACCTCAAACTCCTGGGCTCAAGCGATCCTTCTGCCTCAGCTTCCTGAGTAGCTGGGCCTACAGGCATGCGCCACCATGCCCAGCTAATTTTTTCTATGTATTTTTAGTTGTCCAGCTAATTTCTTTCTATTTTTAGTAGAGACGGGTCTTGCTCTTGCTCAGGCTGGTCTCGAACTTCTGAGCTCAAACCATCCACCTGCCTCAGCCTCCCAGAATGCTGGGATTACAAGCGTGAGCCACCGCACCCGGCCTATTTACTTATTTTTAAAACAGCTAATATATCAAGGTATAATCTATACAAAGGACTGCACCATGTGATGTGTACAGTCGGGTGAGACTGGACGCATGCGAGCATGGCACATTTTCCCATCAGTGCATCTTGACTGAGCTGCTTTCAACAACCTATTGTTTGCCACACAGTGGTTTTAAGACACACGCCTGTGAAAAAGACATTTTTTTCGAAGACAGTTAAATCCGTATCTCAGGCGTTGGCTAAGCCCAGTTCAAACGCAGTGCGTCCCCTGGTAGCCCTAAGGCGCGAGTGCCGAGGCTGCGGCCTGCGGGGCGGCGGTTCTCCGGGAGGCCGCTAGGTGGCAGCATCACTCAGAGAACGGCTCGCGGGAGCGCGCGGCCTGTGCTCGGCTAGGGCGCGTCCGTGCGCTGCATATTATTTCAATGTTAACATCAGCTGTTGGGTTTACTGATTTCAAAAAAATATTGTGATGTTTGAGATTTTTTTTGATTAGGCCGACACATTAATCAAAGAGAGGAGAAAATCCCCTAAAAATCTGAAATAATCCCACAAATTCTGGGCCAAACCTGACTTCTTGGCCCTGAGGCTGCAACATGAGGTCGCACACCAGCTCTCCGGCGGGAGGTCACATCAGGGCGCAGCAGCAGCCGGGTTGAACCTTCTGCCATCAGGAGGTTTCTGAGAACAGCGGGGCCACCGCGTACCAATGTCACAGTGATGATTGATTGGTTTTTAAAGCGCGGCGAAGGAAGTCAGCATTTGCAAGATATGCATCTTGTGTCCTCTGATTTTATAACGTACGTGTTACGTCATCATCTGCTTTTTTCGCTTAGCATGTGTTTATGTTATAGCCATGAATGGAGTCCTGGACGTCATAAATAAAAGTCAGTGGTTTCATTTTCCAGCAAAGGCATCTCTATTTAATTTGCAAAATTTTTGGCATATCACTCTGTTCCCTTAATATCTGCTAACCCTAAAACCCAAGAGGCCTCAGGGAATCTCAGTCTCACACCCCTTTGCGGGTTTCTCCGTCCAAGCGGGCGCCACGCTGTCCTCGCCGCGCTCTCGGCCAGCGCCTCCTTCCCGCCGCGTCTCCCCGCAAGCGCGCTCGGCCGGCACCTGGCCACTGGGCCGCTCACTGGCCGCTTCTGCGTGGAAGCCCCTTAGAAGCCTTCAGCTAATCTTACTCCAAAACTGAACTTACTTCCCCAGAAATCTGCTCTGCCTCCAGTATTACCAGTCTTAGTGAATGGCATCATCGTCCACCTAGCTGCTCAAAAACCTGCTTAGAAGCCAGGAAGCATCTTCAACGCGTTCATCTCCTTTAATCCCTGCATCTGTTTGGTCTCCCAGAGCTGGCACTTGTGTCTCTTAAAGTATCCCAACTTTGTGCAGTTTTCTCCAGTTTCATCGCCACCTCCTTTTCCTAGCCACCACCGTCTTTCGTTCCAACTATTACAACTGCTCAGTGACGGTTTTCGTCCTATCCCCATTCCAGTCCATTCTCCACGCTGCAAGCAGAGCCATCGTCTCCAAGCACAAAGTGACTATGTCATCGGTCCGCTGTGAAGGCTTCCCACTGTCCCTTTCCCAGCGTTCTCTCCAACTTCATCTTCTGCCTGGCGGGCCCCTTTCTCTCCATTCGCGTTTTCAAGACAGGCTGGTGCACAGGTGGATTTGACGGTTCTTTGCAGTCATTCTGCCTGCAGTTAGGGGTCTGAAGCTCACAGGTGGAATACATTCTGCAAGGAATCCAATTTTCTATTCCAAAAAAATGAATACGGCCGACCCTTCCATATCCATGGGTTCCACATCTATGGATTCAACCAACTACGGATCAAAAACACTAAATAAAAAAAAAAATTGTGAGGCCAAGCATGGTGGCTCATGCCTATAATCCTAGCACTCTGGGAGGTAGAGGCAGGAGGATAGTTTGAGCCCAGGAGTTCCAGACCAGCCGAGCAAGAGCGAGACCCCGTCTGTACTAAAAAAATAGAAAGAAATTAGCCAAACAACTAGAAGTTATCCGGGCATGGTGGCGCATGCCTGTAGTTCCAGCTACTCAGGAGGCTGAGGCAGGAGGATTGCTGGAGCCCAGGAGTTGGAGGTTGCTGTGAGCTAGGCTGACGCCACGGCACTCTAGCCCAGGCAACAAAATGAGATCCTGCCTCAAAGAAAAAAAAATTTGAACATGTACAGACTTCTTTCCTTTTTTTTTTTTTTTTGAGACAGAGTCTTACTTTATTGCCCAGGCTAGAGTGAGTGCCGTGGCGTCAGCCTCGCTCACAGCAACCTCAAACTTCTGGGCTCAATCAATCCTGCTGCCTCAGCCTCCCAAGTAGCTGGGACTACAGGCATGTGCCACCATGCCCGGCTAATTTTTTTTCTCTATATATTAGTTGGCCAATTAATTTCTTTCTATTTATAGTAGAGACGGTCTCGCTCTTGCTCAGGCTGGAGACTTCTTTCCTTATCATTATTCCCTAAACAGCACAGCATAGCAACTATTTATATAGGATTTACATTGTATTCGGTATTATAATAACCTAGAGATAATTTAAGGTATACAGGAGGATCTGCACAGGTTACATGCAAACGCGATGCCATTTCCAATCAGAGACTTGAGCATCCGTGGATTCCGCTATCCATAGGGGTCCTGGAACCAATCCCCCATGGAGACAGAGGGACAATTGTACTTCCGTCCTTGTTGGCAGCACCTAGATATTGTTAGTGTTTTTTCCTCTAGCTCTACTCCTAAGACTTCATTTCTATTTATCCTCAATAATAGTATTGTGGCTGAGGTAGAAATGGAACACAGATATTTTTGAAGCTTAATGTTGGACAACATCTTACCTTCCTCCTGCATAGAATGTGTTCACTATAGAGGCCTCAACTTGTTTCTGTATAATTAAGAAAAATTTCCCACCCAATAACCTCCAAATTTACTATACCGCCTCTCACTTTCTGGCTGTGTAGTATCTCCCATGCGATATCTTCCAGATTCCATGGCGTCTTTTTTTTTTTTTTTGAGACAGAGTCTCACTCTGTTGCCCAGCTAGAGTGTCGTGGCGTCAGCCTCGCTCACAGCAACCTCAAACTCCTGGGCTCAAGCGATCCTCCTGCCTCAGCCTCCCGAGTAGCTGGGACTACAGGCATGCACCACCATGCCCGGCTAATTTTTTCTATATGTTTTTAGTTGTCCAGCCAATTTCTTTCTTTCTTTCTTTTTTTTTTTTTAGTAGAGACAGGGGTCTTGCTCTTGCTCAAGCAGGTCTTGAACTCCTGAGCTCAAATGATCCTCCCACCTTGGCCTCCCAGAGTGTTAGGATTACAGGTGTGAGCCACCACTCCCGGCCCATGACATCTTTTTGACACTGTGATTCAAATATTCTTATCTCTGTTTAGTGAATAGATTTCAGTATCTGATTCATATCTCTTCTCTCTTCCAGCCAAGGTAGAAGAAAATTTTGACGATAAAGGCTTGGTGTGGGCGAGAGAAGCCCAGCCTGACTGTTCTAGGCTTGCTCTTCCCTCTTCCAGGCACTGCCCGGTAAGGAGGGATGGGGGATGCGCTGGTGATCGATCTTTCGTGGCAAAGTGGCAGTCCTCACAGCCCTGTCACTCACTATGGCTCCTCTGTTAACACAGCTACGTGACCCGGCTGGGTTTCTCACGGGAGACCCTGCGGAGTGTCCCTAACACAACACAAACCAACAGGAAAGGTTTGGCTCTGGGCCAGCCCCTGCCCGGGCCACACTGCCCAGCCACTTGTTGCCGGGGTCCCCTCACCCGATGCCAACCCCTTTGGAGGCAGAGTGCTGGCGAGACAGCCAAGCCTGGTCATTTCCTGCAGTGTCCACTTGACCCACAGAAGACTAGAGGACCATTGCCATTCCAGACGGTGGAGAGTCAGCCTGCCTCAATGGTACTTCTTCTCTTAGTTCCTTGTCTCCCTATTTCCCCTCTCTAAGTGCCAAAGACATCAAGCACTCGGCTGCTGTAGTGGCCCCAAAGTTCAGAAGAGAAAGGGGAGGTGCACCTGTGTTTACACACCTGGCGGTCTCGCGAAGCTTTCTCCTCTCTCTGGTCTTCCCCTTGGCCGGTGCTGGTGATGCTCTGACGGGGAATGTGGCCATGGAGCAGACCCTGTGGGGTGCTTGCCCTCAGTGCTCATTTCTGCACTTCCAGCTTTCTAACAGAACATGTCTGAACATCCAACCTCTTCCACGCAGAGTGTGCTTCAGGTGGGGCTATTCCAAGACCCTTGGAGGAATCCTCATTATCTAAAGCCAATCATGAAAATTGCACTTTTCTAAGCAATTCGGATCTAGGGAAGACTTTTTTAACTTTAATGCTTAAAACAGAGATAATATGAGAGAAATCTTCTTCCTGCCTTTGGACATTGTCCACAGATTAGGACCACTCGTGGCACAAGGTGGCTGCAAGTAGTTCCAGGTGTTACATCCAGATCCAACACATGGAAGAGATCCTTGCCAAAAGAATGTAGAATGTCTTTCTTTTAATAATAAATTGTGTTATTTTATCCCAAAAAGTTAAAACAAATACACCATTTCCAAATGAACACATTCATTTTGCCCCCATAGAAAAACCTAAATATCAATACATTAAAAAGATATGATTTAGGCAATTAATTGTGAAGGCTAAAAAGCCTTAACCTAATAATCAGTAAAACATTTGTTCCAATCAATCAAAAATACTTTTTAAATAATCCATCATTTTTTTTTATGTCTCCCAGTATCCTCTGTGTCCTCACCCTGGTAACCACTGCCTTGATTCTACGCATTTGACTTGTTTAGATTTTAGGTATAAATGAGATCATGGAGTATGCTTATACATGTGTCTGGTTTATGTCACTGAGCATAATGTTCTCCAGGTTCACCCATACTGTCGCAAGTGGCAGGATCTCCTTCTACCGCAAGGCTGAAGGGTCCTCCGTCACGCGTGTAGACCACATGCTCCTTATTTGTTTTTCCATCTATGGACACTTAGGTTGTTTCTAGGTCTCAGGTTTTGTGATTAATGCTGCAATGAACATGGGGACACAGCTGTCTCATCAAGCTACTGATTTCCTTTGGGCATATACCCAGAAGAAGGGGTTGCTAAACCATACAGCATTTCTCTTCTTTTTTTTTTTTTTTTTTTTTTTGAGACACAGAGTCTCACTCTGTTGCCTGGGCTAGAGTGCTGTGGCATCAGCCTAGCTCACAGCCACCTCATACTCCTGGGCTCAAGCAATCCTCCTGCCTCAGCCTCCCGAGGAGCTGGGACTATAAGCATGCACCACCACGCCCGGCTAATTTTTCCTATATATATTTTTAGTTGGCCAATTAATTTGTTTCTATTTATAGTAGAGACAGGGTCTTGCTCTTGCTCGGGCTGGTCTCGAACTCCTGACCTTTAGCTATGCACCCACCTCGGCCTCCCAGAGTGCTAGGATTACGGGCGTGAGCCACCGTGCCCGGCCTCTTTTTAATGTTTTGAGGAACCTCCATGTGGTTTTCCATAATGTCTGTTCTAGTCTGCACGCCCTGCAGTGTGCGAGGCCCTTCCTCACGCCTTTGCCAGCGTGAGTCATCTCACATCCTCTGGATAATGACGGCCCTAACAAGTGTGAGGTGTTATAGAGATGGCGGTGTTGTTTGAGACGAGATTTTCTGTGTTGTTTAAGCCTCTTTAGATACATTTTTGTTTACTTGGAAAATCATCTGAATGGACTCCCGTCCTCAGTGTTTTTGCTTATCAGCTTCAGATCTTAGCTCCTTTCAGGACGGCAGGAAAAACGCCGTTGTGTTTCCTGTTACACTGCCTTCTTTTTGCCTCCGTGATACACAGAGAAACTTCATTTGTTTTTAAAATGTAGAGAACAATTTTTTGAGTATGATAAGGCCCATAGAGGATGCACCATGGGGTAGTCAGTTAATCCCCCTCCCTATGTAAGCTGGAAGACTGTTTGGGCCCACAAAGAGGGGTCCAGTGACACACTGAGGACACTGTGTGCTCACATCTGTGGACACAGCATGCTTGCTTGGAGCCCAGGGGCATTGTCTGATGAAGTGGGATAGAAAACGAGGGTGGCCACCCCCTAATTGCTCTGCAGGTGACGGCACAGCGCTGAGACCATGAAGGCTCAGGTGACAGAGAAGCAGTCTCACAGAAGGTTCTAGCAGGGCAGCAGCAATGTGTCTTGACAAGGAGACTGGAGCAAAAGTTGCCGACGGCCTTTTTTCACAAGGATGCCCTTTCACAGCCTGGGACAGAGGTCTTGCAGGCCAGCAGGTCACAGTGACAGATGTGGAATGTAACCACTCGGTTGGCGCTCAGGGCCGCGACACCTCGCCCACACCAGCACTCACAGGCCGCACGGTAGTTTGTGGCGACGAACCCGTCTTGCTCTTGTGTGACAAGGAAAGCTTTAAAGCACTGAGAGCTTGTTTTACTTTACAGGCAGCTTCACTTGTCATGTAAATCAGAATAGGTAACATATACATATATGTTTTCGTTATATTATTTTTAAATGTTCACAATTTTATTTTGATACATGAAAAATTAGAAATTATCACGGCTGTCAGCTACAGTCGCTGTGCACATCCATCTGTGGCTGTCAGCTGCAGGCCACACTCGTACCGAAATGGTTAATATCTACGTGACTGCATCTATAAGAAAAGTGTGTGGCTTTCACACTTTCAAGCTGCACTCACCTGTGGTCACAAATGAAGAAAAAGCTCAATCTTTCTCCATGGTTCAATTTTACTTGGGCCCATGGGTGAACTAAACCATGGTCATTGCTCTGTTTTTGCTTCCCAAAGAGCAAACGTGAGAGTCTACAATCTTCCAGGCGTTATGCGATGCACAAAACATATGTGGTCTGTGCCCTGTAAAAGTTAGCTGAAAATTTAGCGCACTTAACTGCATGAACCTGGGTTCCTAAACTCAACACATCGTGGCCCTGAGATTAAAAGCACAAACCAGAATTGCTTTAACTTGGGATATCTCAAAGAATGGTTGAAATTTTCTAAGACAATATGTCTTCCTCATTATAAAGCTTAAGAAAACATAGTAGAGAACTCAAAAACAGTAGCTTCCCTTAGTAAATGAAGTCAATGGGAACTCGGGGTCATGCCCACAGATGTTCTATCTGCCTCAGTGATATGCAAAGAGACTGTATTTTGTTGGGAAAAAAATGTGCTGCTGGTAAATGTTTCATAACTAGCTTTCTGGAAAATAGAAAGTTCTGACTTGTGGTATTTGCCTGTCTCTGTGATGTAAATACTCTCACCATGGCAATTTCAAACCACCCAAGTGAAGTCACAGTGTGGAAGTCCAGAAGGTGAACAACTAAAACCACAGCCCTAGAGACAGCACTCATACCCAGGCCTGTCCTCCTGCCTGGCAACAGAGCCAGGCCACTGTGCCTGGGAGTCGTGGCCTGGAATGTTCTATTCTGGCCAGAGGGAAGCTTTCAGGCCATGCTGATGTCCATTAGCTCTCATGACAAAGCTGACATAATGGATCGTTTTTATCCAAGTATAGGGTGATCCCTGACCAGCCCATTGTCTCAAAACTTGTATTGTTGGCCTGTTTGCCCACGAGACAAGTTGTCCCAGTGATTCCTCCTCCAAAGAAATGGTGCTACCAGGGCATTTGCCCTGGGCTCAGGTGACTCGGGGTAGCGTGCAGGCCCAGGTCTCCGGGGTGGAGGGGAGCTGGGCTTGAAGCCAGTTGGCCAAGACGTTCCTCTTCTCCTGCTCTCCGCGACTCACTCAGGTGGCTGGCAGAGATACACCCGCGTGACGAAAACCTTGCCCTTCCAACTCAAACGTCAGTACTCTTTCTCCTTACGCTGGGGTCTGGAGCCCCAAGCAGCGCGCCGCGGGAGCGCTGTCAAGAGCCAGGGTACAGGGCGCTCCTCCCGCAGCGCGCCCGGGAGCAGCCCAGTCCGTGCAGGGGCCGCGCGGGAGCAGGTGCGGTAAGGGCCTGGTGGCGGCTGACCCTGGGTTTCCATAGCCACCCGGAGCTCTCAGGGACACAGGCCAGGTGTGTGCGGGACTCGGCCTCGCAGAGCAGCCTCCGCGCCACCGCCGGGCTGGGGCGGAGCGGGCACAGCCCTGTGCCGCCTGTGACCCGGAGCCCAGTGCCCTCCCCCGGCACTGTGCCCGCCACCGGAAGTTCAGTGCTGCAACAGTGAAAAGAAGCCAAAAGAAATTTTGGTGAAAGGAATGAAAAAATGGCTACAGAGCTGGGTAACAGCTCCCAGGGCTGCCAGGAGAGGCAGGCTTTGATGTGCAAACTAGCACATTCGCATATTCCTTCAGGGCAAAGCCCTGCAAAACTCCTGAAATCATTTCTGTCTTTAATATATCAATATTGGGTGATACAGCAATAATTTTATGAGCCACATTTTAACATTCCTCAACACATCACCTGGAATATTTACTTACCATTTATTCCTCCTGTTACATTGAAACTTTATACTTTTCACCCACCTCTCCCCAGCCCCTGGCAACCACCATTCT
Source organism: Mirza zaza (assembly GCA_008750895.1). Classification (NCBI taxonomy): domain Eukaryota; kingdom Metazoa; phylum Chordata; class Mammalia; order Primates; family Cheirogaleidae; genus Mirza; species Mirza zaza. Next base: position 60,803 of record VSMD01021073.1, read on the forward strand.
CTCTGTTTCCATGAGTTCAATTGTTTTAGATTCTACCTATAAGTGAGAACATGTGACATTTCTCTTTTTACTCCTGGCTTATTTCACTCAGCCTAAAGTCCTCCATGTTGCTGCAAATGACAGGATTTCCTTCTTTTTTAAGGCTGAATAATATTCTATTGTGTATATATATACCACATTCTTTATCCATTTATCTGTTGATGGCCCCTTAGGTTGTTTCCGAATCTTGGCTATTGTGAATAGTGCTGCAGTGAACACAGAGTGCAGAAATCTCTTCCACGCACGGAGTTCAAATCCTTCGGGTGTATATCCAGAGGCAGGATTGCTGGATCTTATGGTGATGATCCGATTATTTCTTTGCTGATCAAGGTAGCCAGACTGTATTTGTTGTTATGGTTGTTTGTTTATTTGTTTGTCAGTGACAACCTAGAACACTGTGTAGACAGATATTATTCTCTTTTTATATATAAGAACATTTGAGCCACGTGCGGTGGCTCACGCCTGTAATCCTAGCACTCTGGGAGGCAAAGGTGGGAGGATCGCTCAAGATCAGGAGTTTGGGACCAGCCTGAGCAAGAGCGAGACCCTGTCTCTACTAAAAATAGAAAGGAATTAATTGGCCAACTGAAAATATATAGAAAAAATTAGCAGGGCATGGTGGCGCATGCCTGTAATTCCAGCTACTCGGGAGGCTGAGGCAGGAGGATCGCTTGAGCCCAGGAGATTGAGGTTGCTGTGAGCGAGGCTGAGGCCACAGCACTCTAGCCTGGGCAACAGAGTGAGACTCTGCCTCAAAAAAAAACCCCTCAAAATTAAGAAAAAAAAAAAAAGGAACATTTGGAGCTCAGAGTTTAAGTGATCAGTTAAAGAATGAGCTCTCCAGTTGAGGTGTCCTGATTCCAAAGTCCATCATGCAGGGGTGCTTGTTGTGCGGCGGCTGCCTGCCAGGCGCTTGCTGGCAGGAGGGCCACGGTGGGGCAGGGTGTGGCCTGGGTCCTGCTGGCACCGGGCTGTTCAGAGCACTGGCACACCCGTGGTTCCAGGGCCCAAATCTTAGAATCGAATTCCAAGGGGACTAGGGAAGCTGCACATTTAATTGACTCTCCAGGTGATTATGATACTTGCTAACGTTTGAGGACTATTCCTGATACGGTGACACCAGCCATAAAAATATCAGCACACAGTACGAGTGTGCACACGTGTGAATAGCAATAGTGTAATGTCATAGTATTGGTAGACTAGCACAGGACATGTAGGGAATAGTATCAGACAAGTAGCGTTTCTTATGGGTAAACTTTACATGGCATGAAAATAGCATTTAACGTGCCCTTTCTGGTTACAAAGCAAAAATACTGGCCCCACAATGGGGCTGGGAGAGAAGACCTGCACCTGTGCCCCAGTCCATCCGAATCGATAACGTGGCGGCATTTCCACAGGAGAGGGGATAATTCACGGGCTCCTGTCACTCCAACGAGCCTTATCTGGTCTGTTCAGGTTTAAATATAGGAGCAGAAGAGGAAGGAATCTCGGTATGACTTTTTCCATGGAAGAGCCTGTTCTTTATTTATTTTTTTATTTATTTATTTTTTTTTTTTGAGACAGAGTCTCACTCTGTTGCCTGGGCTAGAGTGCCGTGGCATCAGCCTAGCTCACAGCAACCTCAAACTCCTAGGCTCAAGCAATCCTCCTGCCTCAGCCTCCCGAGTAGCTGGGACTACAGGCATGCGCCACCATGCCCGGCTAATTTTTTCTATATATTTTTAGTTGGCCAATTAATTTCTTTCTATTTTTAGTAGAGACAGGGTCTTCCTCTTGCTCAGGCTGGTTTCAAACTCCTGACCTTGAGCAATCCGCCCGCCTCAGCCTCCCAGAGTGCTAGGATGACAGGCGTGAGCCACCACGCCCGGCTCTAAAAGCCTGTTCTTTAGGCCTTTCCCAAGTGAGTTTATGATCCATATTTTGACACTGTGTTTTGCTTTACTGAAATATTATGCCATATGCAATTCTGTTGAAAATCATTTATTTTAAAGCAGGAATAAGACTCGCACTGACTGAAATTATTGAAGAGTTCAAACTTCCTGTCGACAGCCTCCATGAACCCCCGCAGCGGCCAGCGTCTTTGGAGAGGGCAGGCGACCCCAGCAGGCGCCTCCACCTTGGCCCACACGCTGCTCTGCTGAAAGAGACTGCTTTCCCGTGACTGCTTTTCCTCCTATGGGAACTGGTTTCTAAAGACAGAAAAGACATTCTCTAAAATGGCATTTATGATGCGTGTGATAGGTGGTTAGCAATTTATATAAAATATTGGGATGTCAGTCTTTTCTGAATTAAAAATACATCATACCCTCTCATGGAGCCACTCAATGCAAAGGTCTCTGACTATCTTGGAAGTCCCCTGCAAACCCTGACATGCTAGGATTGTAAACTTCGATCATTGGCAAATATTGACAGAGCACTTCCATGGCCTGTGTCCTCTTGGCGTTTGGACGCGGGGAGGGTGGCGGGGAACGCACACATAGCTGTCTGCGAAAATGAAGAAGGGAAAGAAGAGGAGTGTTACCATTCTGATGAAAGCATCGGAAGTGTGTCTACACGTTGTCTGTTTAATGGAATGAAACTTTTCCTAACTTCCGATGTCTACGAGAGAGAAGAATTAGCTTGAGTCAGTGGAAAATGTGAACGTATTCCAAAGCCCGTGCCTCCAGGAACGCACACAACCCTCTCAGATATTCACCAAACGTCAAGTCTGTGCCAAGTTCAGCCCAGGCTCGGGAAGTAGAACTTTGATATACAGGGGCTCCCCCTTATTTGTGCAGTGTATGTTCCAAGACCCCCAGTGGGGGCCTAAAATCCTGGGTAGTGCTGAATCCTATATATACCATGTTTTTTCCTGTATGTACACAGCTATGATAAAGTTTAATTTGTAAATTAGGCACAGAAAGAGATTAATGATATTAAAATAGAACAATTATAACAATATGCCAGCATCATATTGCTGGGGCCATTATTAAGTAAAATAGTGCTTACTTGAATGCGAGTACTATGATATCACGACAGTCGATCTGATAACCAAGACGGGTACTAAGTGACTAACCGGCTGGCAGCATATACCATGTGGACAGGTGGGACAAAAGGATGATTCGTGTCCCAGGTGAGGCAGAGCAGGATAGGAGACGTCATCACAAACTCAGAATGGTGTGCAATGTAAAATTTGTGAATTATCCCTGGAATTTTTCATGTAATGTTTTCAGGCCTCTGTTGGTTGTGGGTAACTGAAATGTTGGAAAGCCAAACTAAGGCTAAGGCGGAGATGACTGTAACCTCGGACGGTTCCTCCACACTTCCCAGGGTCAAAGCAAGGCTCTTGCAAGCGCTTCTGTAAATCACAAAGTGTGTGTGTTCTGTAGCCAGCTGCAGCCTTTCTAGCCACATCAGCCTAAAAGAGAAATTTAGACAGACTGAAAATAGATGTGGCTTGGAGGAAATTTCTTCAACCCTAGGGGTGATTTTCATTTCTGGTCATTCTAACCTAGTCTTTCTAAGTTTGATTTACCTACATCATTGCACTGAGTGGTTTTGATGGTAGCAAGCAGTGATTGCTGTGGGAGTGTTCACCTTCCTTCTCGTTCATCCGTGTTTAAGAAGGGAGGGTGGGCTGGTCAGAGCCTGTGATGTCGGTCTAGGGAAAGAACTGGAGAAAGAGGAGTCGTGAGAGCAGATCAAGAGAATGGAGATGGAGCCAGGTTCACGCCTAAGGGTGGACAGAACTGAGTGTTTAAAAGACAGGGCAGGCAGTTTTGGAGAGAAACTCCACTGATGGCATATATACCCGCCAAGGACAAATAAGAAAAAAGTACTGATTTTAAAATAATTCCTCTGGTTTGCTCTCTTAGTGGGCGCCAGTGTCTCTGGGAGTTAGCACCTATGACCTCCACCACCCGCCCCAGTAGTAGTAAGCCTTTTTTTTTTTTTGAGGCAGAGTCTCACTGTTGCCTGGGCTAGAGTGCCATGGCGTCAGCCTCGCTCACAGCAACCTCAGACTCCTGGGCTCAACCCATCCTTCTGCCTCAAGCTCCCGAGTAGCTGGGACTACAGGCATGTGCCACCATGCCCGGCTAATTTTTTCTATATATTTTTAGTTGGCCAACTGATTTCTTTCCATTTTTAGTAGAGACGGGTTCTCGCTCTTTCTCAGGCTATTCTTGAACTCCTGACCTCCAGTGAACCTCCCAGCTCAGCCTCCCAGAGTGCTGGGATCACAGGCCTGAGCCACCGCGCCCGGCCATGAGCCACCTTCCTGATTGCTGTTTGTCTCATATTGCAGGGGTGGGAGTGGGCATAAGAAATAGCAGAATGAAGTCTGTACCCAACGTCACGCCCACATTGGCTTGTTCACTAGGACTTTTTCTATGAACACTGAAACAGTGGGAAGAGGAGGAACAGCCTCCTGGAAAATGCAGGCGGGTGTCACAATCAAATGGAAGAGACATTTCCTTTTTTTATCCTTTGGAGGTTCAGGGAAGAAAAAATAAATGAGATCATGTGAAGGCTGCAAGGTAAAAATCCCCTTGCTCATGGTTACTGGTGCCCTGTGTTGTCCCAAAGCTCTTTAAGGAGTGGGAGTGCGGCTGAGCCGGGGGCGAGCGCACCCCTCAAAGCAGCAGACAAGGACAAGCTAGGGACAGACCCCGGTCGGAGCTCACGCCAACCCCTGCGAGGGCTGCCTCCTGCATCCAGCTCCCTCACGCGGCCCTGCTTCCCAGGCTGCGGTGCCCGAAACTTCTGTGCTCGGGTCTAGGCAGTGGGTCACTGAGGAGGCAGCAGAGAACTGAAAAGACAGACAGACCCAGACCTGGATCCTGGCTCTTGCCTCTTGTTAGTTTCATGGCCTTGGGTATACGTCACTCGCTTTTGTGGAGCCTTGTTTTACTAATCTTTAAAATAATAGTCGATGGGACGGGCACGGTGCCTCACGCCTGTAATCCCAGCACTCTGGGAGGCCGAGGCGGGAGGATTGCTCAAGGTCAGGAGTTCGAGACCAGCCTGAGCAAGAGTGAGACCCCTGTCTCTACTATAAATAGAAACAAATTAATTGGCCAACTAAAAACATATATAGAGAAAAATATAAATAAGTAAAGCCAGGTTTCAGAGAACATCTTTGATAAAGCTCCGTCACAGGGCCCCAGGCCGGGCGCAGAGGCAGGTCGGCCCTGCGAGCAGCCGGCGGCCCGCGCGTGCGGCGTGGCGGCCCGTGCGTGCGGCGTGGCGGCCCTCCGGGAACCTGGCGGGCGGGCGGGCGAGCAGTCCCAAGGCGCCCACAGCGGGGTGCCTGGCCATCTTCTCCTGCGAAGCGTTTGGAGGAGGAACAGTCTCCAGAGCACGCGAGGGTTCTAGACACGTGTAAGTGCTATTTTCATTCAACAAAGCAGCTTTAGGGTTGTGGGTGATTGGACTTGACATGCTTGGACAGTGACAGTGATACCTGGTGTCTCTTTTCCCCCATATTGTGGGGTACAAATGTTAAGGTTACGTGTGTTGCCTCCCCCTTCCCCTCTGGAGTCGGAGCTTCAGCGCGCCCCTGCCCCGGGTGGCGCACACCGCGCCCTGTGCGGTATGCCCACCCCTGCCCCGCTGCCCGGGAATGCCAGTCCTGTATGTCCACTTGGGTGGTGACACAGCACCTCTCGTGTTCTCCTGGCCAGAGCTGGAACCATCCTACTAAGCGAAGTATCTCAAGAATGGAAAAACAGGCACCACGTGCGCTCACCGGCAAATCCGTTTCACTGATGGACACCTAACTGGAGTCTCTCTTTACTTTTGCTATTAAGTAAAACCGAGAGAAGAGAAAGCAGATCAGCGGACCCGGCTTGTCCCAGCGCCCTCGTGACGGCAGAAGCCGCTCGGGACTTTGCGGCTTTCTTCCGGCAGGTCCCTCCTGGCCACGCAGGGCTGTCCCGCCCGTCAGTCCGCGGGTGCCCTGGGCTACCAGGCCGCCCTTCTGCCTCGCGCCCGCCCCTGTGCCTGGAAGGCCAAACTCAGCCAGGGTTTCTGTCCAATCTCTCCAAACTGTAAAAGGTGTCTTCTAAAGATAATTCAGACTTTCAGAAGGCTTTGAAACAGTCTTAGAGTAACTTTATTTCCTGTCCAATTGTGAGATGAATATGATTTCAGGGAGCATCTGAGGAAAGAGTATTAATTTTTCTATTCTTAGGGTAAAATTTTTTACCAGGAGTGGCCTCTTTCTCTGTTCTCAACCACATGGGTTTCGCCAGCTGTGAGAGAAAGACGGGGCACGCTGGGGCCGGCAAACAGACGGGTGGGAAGAGCAGAACCGGTGTGAGAGGGGCTGGGAAGGTAAGCGTCAAGTAGCGGGTGGGACACCAATCCTAGGTGGCCAGCTCTTGTGGCCACCGCCCCAGCTGTGGGCAATGATATTTCAAGGCTACCTCGGCCACGGAGCAAGGCTACTGGCCTGTGTCTTGGCCATAACCTTGAATGTAATGTCCTAAATCAATGGCAGGGGGTGGACCTCCACTGTGGACTCCTCTTGCCCCTCCACTTTTGGGTGTGAGCTAGAACAACCTCAGAGGCATCCTTGGCCCATTTTACCTGGGTCTACCTTTCACAGCTGTAAAGGAGGGAACGGGAGATCTAGAGGAAAAGAGCGGGCCGGGCAGTTTATCGCACAGGCTCACCGAAACCCAGAACGACAGACACAACACCAAACAAACTAATGAGTAAGGTGAAGTAAATACTGTAAGCACAGACAAGCACACCCAGCCTTTGAGAAGCACCTTGCAGATGGACAGTCATCCTCAGTGTTCTGGTGCCTTCCACCATGTCCTAGAAGGGCCTTGACGGGGATAAGCACCAAGAGCTTTTCTCCACCGCCCATGCCTCAGTGGCAGGTGTGTGCTCTTTAGACTGCCCTGTAGCCACTCGTCCTTATCGTGGCTGCCTCTGGGGTTAAGGGAAGGACAAATCCAAACCATAGATCTGAAGATGCAGCACGAGAGGAGGCCCCTGCTGAAGTGCCACAGAAAGTGCAGAGTGAGAGGCCGGGCGCGGTGGCTTACACCTGTAATCCGAGCACTCTGGGAGGCTGAGGTGGGAGGATTGCTTGAGCTCAGGAGTTCGAGACCAGCCTGAGCAAGAGGTAGACCCCATCTCTACTAAAAATTAGAAAGATACTAGCTGGACAACTAAAAAAATATATAGAGAAAAAATTAGCCGGGCATGGTGGCCCATGCCTGTAGTCCCAGCTACCCGGAGGCTGAGGCAGGAGGATCGCTTGAGCCCAGGAGTTTGAGGTTGCTGTGAGCTAGGCTGACGCCACCGAACTCTAGCCCAGGGGGCCGAGTAAGACTCTGTCTCAAAAAAAAAAAAAAAAAAAGCAAGTGAAGAATGAGGAGTAACACATTCTGAAACAGTTGAAGGCTGCACTCTGGAAAATCATTTCTCCATCCCTGACTCTCTTCTCTTTCCTTCTCTCTCTGAGACAACGGCTTGTCCAGTAGTCATGCTTGAATACTGCTTGTCAAAAGCAAGGGAAAAGGAGCAAGGGGAGAGTTTTTGTTCTGCTAGCTCTAGGTCCAAGCTAGAAGCTCTCCGAACGGCCTCCCCAATCTGACTCTGGTTCTTCCTCGGCCTTCTGAGGAGAGGGAAAGCTGGGAAGGGAACCACACAGTCAGATGAATCAGTCTGTCCGGAATGAAGCATTCCAAGCCTTTGTTCCTTACATCAAAGTGCCAATCCTGATGCACCATAACTAACAGGAAGCATCCTCAGCTGTGACCTGGATGTGAGCACTTCCTTCTCCAGTCTGGGAGGAAGTGGGGTAAGAGCCTTTGAGATTTTTTGATGGTTAGACCATATCTCAAAAGTCCACATTTCTTCTATGGATTTGACTGTCTAAATATCTAAATATCTGTGGAATCTGGTGACAACCATCAACTCCTACCCACCCTATATTAATAGCTTACTGACTGGGACCCTCTCTCTTCTCTGGCTTCTTGCACCAATTCTCCATGATGTAGCAGAACCATTTTTTTTTCCACTTGGCATGATCGTGTCATCTCCCTTGCTTTATTTATTTTTTTTAATTTTTATTTATTTTTTGAGACAGAGTCTCACTCTGTTGCCCGGGCTAGAGTGAGTGCCATGGCGTCAGCCTAGCTCACAGCAACCTCAAACTCCTGGGCTCAAGCGATCCTGCTGCCTCAGCCTCCCGAGTAGCTGGGACTACAGGCATGTGCCACCATGCCCGGCTAATTTTTTCTATATATTTTTAGTTGACCAGTTAATTTCTTTATATTTTTTTAGTAGAGACGGGTTCTCGCTCTTGCTCAGGCTGGTTTCAAACTCCTGACCTCGAGTGATCCTCCTGCCTTGGCCTCCCAGAGAGCTAGAATAATAGGCGTGAGCCACCGCACCCAGCCTTATCTCCCTTGCTTTAAACTTTCAATACCTTATTATTGGTTTTAGGCTATTAACAAACCTCTCACCATGATCTAGAAGTCCCTGTCTGATCTATCTAAGCCTCATCTTGTGCCAGTCACTACTTCTGTGTTCTCTTAGTTCCCTTCTCATGCTTCCCATATTCTTTTTTTTTTTTTTTTTTTTTTTTTTTATGCCTGGAATGTTCTCTCTCTCTTGCTTTCTCTCTCTCTCTCCCCTCACTTCCTATGAGAGGGGAAGCAAAGGATGAGTAGAAACTAACTGGACAAACATACCCTTTCCAGAAATGTCTCCCCTGACCCTCCCACCTGTCTAGGTCATCTTCCTTTGTTGTTTCATGGTCCCTAAGTACCATGATTTTTCTTGTAGAGCATTGCCCAGGTGGTAATTGCACATTCATCCAATATTCTACGAGATTATAAACTCCATGAGATTAGGGGCTTTGTTTGGGACCGAGCTTTCTTAATTATTGATTGAATGAGTGGGTCAGCTCCAATTCATATAGGAAGGGGGCTTAGTCCTCCAGTGGGATCTACAAAAGGTCAGAGGAGTTCTGTCTGAGAAAAAATAAAACTCACTATCCATAGATTTTTTTAGAAATTTCTATGTTAGAGAAGTAGAATATTTTTTTTTCTTTTCAATTTTTCTACATTTTCCAGGCAGGAAAATGGCAAGCATTGAGGAAAGTGAGAATTGAGAAAAGGGCATTGGATTTAATGACTTACTACTCTCTTTTAGTGACCTGTAATAGAAGGGTTTCAGTAGGGTAATAGAAACCAGAGTGGCAAGCAGTTCCAACTGCAGGAAGTAAAGAAATGGCAGTGGATATAGATTACCCTTGACAGGTTTGCAGGTAAAAAATGAACAGGACAGATAAATAGTTGACTTGAGAAAGTAGGAGAATCAACAGAAGATTATTTAATTGGGTGAATATTTGTATAATAGAAACCAGAAAAAGTCTATAGAGTGAAGGGAAAGAAGGTAGTGGGAAAAGACTGTAGAGGTGTGTGAGGTTCTTATCCTGAATAGGAGGGAAGAGAGAAGGTACGTGGCACCTAATACACACTAAATAAATATTTGTTTAATTAGGCCGGGCACGATGGCTCACACCTGTAATCCTAGCACTTTGGGAGGACGAGGCAGGAGGATTGCTTGAGCTCAGGAGTTCAAGACCAGCCTGAGCAAGAGCAAGACCTTGTCTCTACTATAAATAGAAAGAAATTAGCCAAATAACTAAAAATAGAAAAAATGGTGGTGCATACCTGTAGTTCCAGCTACTCGGGAGGCTGAGGCAAGAGGATCGCTTGAGCCCAGGAGTTTCAGGTTGCTGTGAGCTAGGCTGACGCCACGGCAATCTAGCCTGGCAACAGAGTGAGACTCTTGTCTAAAAAAAAAAAAAAATTTGTTTAATTAATAAGGACCTAATTCAGAGGGCGCTAACTCCCACAGGGAGAAATAATGTGATAAATGAGTCAAGTCAGCAAGATGAGGAGCCTGGAGAAGGCAGTCTCATCTTGAGGTGTCCCAAGTCCCAGCACTGGTCCCGTGCAGAAATGCAAAGACACTGATGATACTGATGGTACGTGATACTCATGGCAAGAAACTAGATTTCTAAGTGAGATCATTTCATTGTTTAATTTTAACAACTTATTTAAGCAAATGTTGATCAACCCAAAACAGCCTGTATTCAGCCCATTGGCAACCATATGGCAATTTGTATCTCTCTAGATACAGATTGCCAGGCGCCGATCTCTCTAGATCATACTTGCAAGTATGGTATTTAAACGTTTTATTTGGGAGGGGAATCAAGATGGCGGATGAGAAACACCGCCAGACAGAGTGTCTCTGCAGAAAAAACAGATTCTAGCAGAAATTAGAAGAAAGAAGCAAGAAGACGAGCATATAGTGGACGAGGGTCGGAAGGAGGGGTACCTGAGACCACGGGAGGAGGTTGCGGAGGACAACTGGAAGCTGAGACCGCGGGAGCAGCCCGGAGACAAGCGGCAAGGGTAGGTGGGTGGATGGGTTAACTTCCCCTCCCCTGCATCTTGGACTGCTGGTGGCTCCCCAGCGGGTGGAGAGACCTGCAGACACCAGCCCAGAGACGGCCACCGCCAGCGAGCGGTAAGCCAGTAGCGGACGCGGCACCAGGCTCCCAACTCCCTCGGGGCACCTCCGTGTGCACAGACCCGAGCCTCGCGGCAGGCGCCATATTGCCTCCTCCCCTCCGCTGACCCTACCCGTGACTGCCGAGAGAGAGAATACAGCCACCAGCCGGAGGCACCTCCAGGGAACGGGACCTTCCTTTTTGGGGCCCTACAGCTGACTAAGGGGAACTCAGACTATGAGCTCCCTACCCGCCAGCCCTCCCAAGTGCTGCTGGCACGGTGATCCCAGGAGAACGGGGCAGACCCTGAGGCTGAGAGACGTAGACCCAGCTTGGGCTCCCCGTGGGTGAATTGGGACTGGCACTTCTTTCCCTGGTGGGGATATAGTTTGAACTCTGGGACCCAGAGGTCAGACCTGCAGACCAGATCCTGTGTACCCAGGTCACACATTGCCTGGGGCACAGAAGGGATATACGGGAATAGCCTACTGAGGTGTGTGTGCCTTCAGGGGCAGATCAGCATCCTAGAGGGCAACCCTCCTCCCAAAGGGAGGCCGTGAGCCCAGCCCAGGTGGCGTTCCTACGCAGGGAACCTCCCGGCCGGCATCACAGCCAGGGTAGGCCCAGTAGCGTGAGGTCTGGCCTGCTGGCAGAGGCCTAGGAGTAGCCGCGGAGTTAGGGAGGGTGGAAGGAAGCGAGGCCCACTCCAGACTGCGGGTCTCAGACGGCCCCACCCCACCCGTAGACTTTCTGACTGAGCGGGGCCATTCCAGCCCCTCCCTGACAGCTTTTCCTGGAAGCAGAGAACAGAACTTTGACCCCTGCTAACGGCATTGGTGGTGCCTGAGGGCAGGCTTACCCAACCCAGCTCCGCCCAGACTCACTCCCAGACCAGCCCTCACTGAGGGGGAGAAAAGGACACACCTGGAAGTCCCAGGGCCCCACCGACCACCTGAGGCACTAGACTGCCGCTCCAGAGGAATAAGAGCTGGTTACAGGACACAAAAACAACAGCATAGCCTGTTCCTCCAAGCAAGCGCCACCTACTGACAGGGAGGACATTCTGCACACCCTTTTCATGGCACCTACTGACTCATTATACAGGGAGTGATCGAATCTCACCCACAACCACCACCTACCGGCTCAGAGACTAAACAAGGCGTGTGAATACCCAAACGAAAACCTAAAGGAAAGAAACAAAAACTGATGGACATGGGAAGAAATCAGCGAAGGAACTCCAAAAATGTGAAGAACCAAACAGAAAACACACCCCCAAAGAGGAGCACCAGCCCCCTAGAAACAGACACCAACCAAAATCAGGCAACCAAAATGACAGAAGAGGAATTTCAAATGTGGATCATAAGAAAATTCAACGACCTGCAAGAACAACTCAATAACCAACACAAAGAGACCACAAAAAGCCTCCAGGACCTGGAACAAAAGTTCACTAAAGAAATCAACACAATGAAGAAAAGTTTAACCGAACTCCTGGAAATGAAGAATCAATTCAGGGAGCTACAAAATACAGTGGAAAGTCTCAAGAACAGGGTAGATCAAACAGAAGAAAGAATCTCAGAGATTGAAGATAACACCCTCCAATTAAATAAATTAGTCACAGAGATAGAGCAGAGAAATAAGAGAAAATAGCAAAGCCTACAAGAGATGTGGGATTATGTGAAGAAACCTAATGTGAGGGTCATAGGGTTACCAGAAGGGGAAGAAGACAACACTCACGGGTTGGACAAGCTATTTGAAGATATAATAGAGGAAAATTTCCCAGGCCTTGCTCAAAATCTCGATATACAAGTTCAAGAAGCTCAGAGGACCCCTGGGAGATTCAATGCAAACAGGAAGACGTCACGACATGCAGTCATCAGACTGACCAAAATATCAACTAAAGAGGCCCTTTGAAGAGCTGTAAGATGAAAGAAGCAAGTAACATACAAGGGAAAGCCAATTCGAATAACACCAGACATCTCTACTGAGACTTTACAAGCAAGGAGAGACTGGGGCCCCATTCTTACTCTTCTGAAACAAAACAATGCCCAGCCTAGAATCTTATTCCCTGCAAAACTAAGCTTCATATATGAAGGAGAAATAAAGACATTCTCAGATAAGCAAAGTCTCAGAGAATTCACCAAGACAAGACCAGCTCTACAAGAAGTACTCGAAACAGTGTTATGCACGGAACACCATAATAAAAACTCACGAATATAAAAACAACCAAAACCCAAAGATTAAAGGCCAGATATTACAATGGCTCAAGAGAGAAATCAAAGCAACAACATCCAACCCAAGGGGGGAGGGGAGAAAAAAAATCCAACCCAACAGAATGAACAGTAATCTACCTTACCTATCAGTTCTGTCAATAAATGTGAATGGCTTAAACTCTCCACTCAAGAGACATAGGCTGGCTGAATGGATAAGAAAATACAGGCCAAGTATATGCTGTCTTCAGGAAACACATCTAACCTGCAAGGATGCATATAGACTAAAAGTAAAAGGATGGAGATCAGTATTCCAAGCAAGTGGAAGCCAAAGGAAGGCTGGCGTGGCAGTTCTAATGTCAGACGATTTAGTTTTTAAACCAACAAAAGTAGTGACAGACAAAGAGGGTCATTATATAATGGGCACAGTTCAAGAAGAGATAACAATTTTAAATATATATGCCCCCAACTTAGGTGCACCCAGATTCATAAAGCAAACCTTACTGGTACTAAGCAAATGGATTAATAGCAACTCCATAATCACCGGATATTTCAACATCCCACTGACGGCACAAGACAGATCCTCCAAACAGAAAATTAATAAAGAAATAATGGACTTAAACAAAACTCTAGAACAATTGGGTCTGACTGACATTTACAGGACATTCTACCCAAAACCCACTGAATATACGTTTTTCTCATCAGCTTACGGGACATTCTCTAAGATTGACCATATCCTAGGACACAAAGTAAACCTCAAGAAATTTAAAAAAATAGAAATCATACCATGTATCTTCTCAGATCACAGTGGAATAAAAGTAGAAATCAACCCTAACAGAAACTCACATTTCTACACAAAAACGTGGAAATTAAACAACCTCCTACTAAATGATTACTTCGTAAATGAAGAAATCAAGATGGAAATAAAAAAATTCTATGAACAAAATGGCAATGGAGAGACAAGTTATCTGTTCAGGAGATTAATAAAACAAAAAGTTGGTTCTTTGAAAAATAAACAAAATTGACACGCCATTGGCTAAGCTAACGAAAAGCAGAAAAGAGAAATCTCTAATAAGCTCCATCAGGAACAAAAAAGGAGATATCACAACTGATCCCAAGGAGATACAAGATATAATTTATGAATACTACAAAAATCTTTATGCGCACAAACTGGAAAATGTGGAGGAAATGGAAAAATTTCTAGAAACACACAGCCTCCCTAGACTCAACCAGGAAGAAATAGATTTCCTAAACAGACCAATCTCAAGAGCTGAAATAGAAACAGCAATTAAAAATCTCCCTAAAAGGAAAAGTCCCGGTCCAGATGGTTTCACACCTGAATTTTACCACACTTACAAAGAAGAACTAGTACCTATCTTGCAGAAACTATTCCACAACATCGAGAAGAACGGAAACCTCCCTGACACCTTTTATGAAGCGAATATTACTCTGATACCAAAACCAGGAAAGGATGCAACAAAAAAAGAAAACTACAGACCAATATCTCTAATGAATGTAGATGTAAAAATTTTCAACGCAATCTTATCTAACTGAATCCAGACGCTTATAAAAAAATAATCCATCACGACCAAGTGGGCTTCATCCCAGGGATGCAGGGATGGTTCAACATACATAAATCTATAAATGCAATTCACCACATAAACAGAAGCAAAAACAAAGACCATATGATTCTTTCAATAGATGCATAAAAAGCTTTTGACAAAATTCAACACACTTTCATGATACGAACACTTAATAAAATAGGCATAGAAGGAACATACCTAAAAATGATACAAGCCATATATGACAGACCCATAGCCAACATAATACTGAATGGGGAAAAATTGAAAGCATTCCCACTTAGAACTGGAACCAGACAAGGCTGCCCACTATCTCCACTTTATTCAACATAGTGCTGGAAGTCCTGGCTACAGCAATCAGACAGGAAAGTGGAATTAAAGGTATCCAAATAGGGGCAGAAGAGATCAAACTTTCACTGTTTGCTGATGATATGATATTATATTTAGAAAACTCCAAAGATTCAACCAAGAAACTCCTGGAACTGATAAATGAATTTAGTAAAGTCTCAGGATACAAAATCAATACACAGAAATCAGAGGCATTCATATATGCCAACAACAGTCAAATTGAGAACCAAATCAAAGACTCAATTCCCTTCACAATAGCAACAAAGAAATTAAAGTATCTAGGAATATACTTAACCAAGGAAGTAAAAGACCTCTACAGGGAGAACTATGAAACACTGAGGAAGGAAATAGCAGAGGATGTAAACAAATGGAACTCCATACCATGCTCGTGGATCGGCAGACTCAACATCATTAAAATGTCTATACTAAGCAAACTGATCTACAGATTCAATGCAATAACTATTAAAATCCCATCAGCATTCTTCACAGATATAGAAAAAATAATTTTATGCTTCATATGGAACCAAAGAAGACCCCGAATATCAAAAGCAATTCTAGGCAACAAAAACAAAATGGGAGGTATTAATATGCCAGATATCAAACTATACTACAAAGCTGTAGTAATTAAATCAATCTGTATTGGCACAAAAATAGGAATATTGACCAGTGGAACAGATCTGAGAATCCTGATATAAAACCATCCTAATTTAGCCAACTAATCTTTGACAAAGCAGACAAAAACATACACTGGAGAAAAGAATCCTTATTCAATAAATGGTGCTGGGAAAACTGGATAGCCACATGTAGAAGACTGAAACAGGAGCTACACCTTTCACCTCTCACAAAAATCAACTCACGCTGGGTAACAGACTTGAACCTTAGGTGTGAAACTATTAGAATTCTAAAGGAAAATGTTGGAAACACTCTCCTAGACATCGGCCTAGGCAAAGAGTTTATGAAGAAGTCCCCAAAGGCAATCACAGCAGCAACAAAAATAAATAAATGGGACATGATCAAACTAAAAAGCTTCTGCACAGCCAAAGAAACAGTCATGAAAGTAAACAGACAACCTACAGAATGGGAGAAAATGTTTGCGTCCTACGCATCTGATAAGGGGCTGATAACTAGAATATACTTAGAACTCACGAAAATCAGCAAGAAAAAATCAAATAACGCTATTAAAAAGTGGGCAAAGGACTTGAACAGAAACTTTTCTATGGAAGACAGAAGAATGGCCAACAAACATATGAAAAAATGCTCAACATCTCTAATCATCAGGGAAATGCAAATCACAACGCAGAGTACTAACCACTATACGATCACAGCCGGGAAATGCAAATCAAAACCACAATGAGATATCACTTAACTCCAGTGAGAATGGCCTTTATCAAAAAGTCTCCAAACAAATCCTGGCGTGGATGCGGAGAGAGAGGAACACTCCTACACTGCTGGTGGGACTCCAAACTAGTTCAACCTCTATGGAAAGCAATATGGAGATACCTTAAAGCGATACAAGTGAATCTACCATTTGATCCAGCAATCTCATTACTGGGCATCTACCCAAAAGATCCAATGACACTCTACAAAAAAGACACCTGCACTCGAATGTTTATAGCAGCACAATTCATAATTGCAAGGCTGTGGAAACAACCCAAGTGCCCATCAATCCAAGAATGGATTAATAAAATGTGGTATATGTATACCATGGAGTACTATTCAGCTCTAAGAAACAACGGTGATATAGCACATCTTATAGTTTCCTGGTTAGAGCTGGAGCCCATACTACTAAGTGAAGTATCCCAAGAATGGAAAAACAAGCACCACATATACTCACCAGCAAACTGGTATTAACTGAGCAGCACCTAAGTGGACACATAGGTACCACAGTAATAGGGTATTGGGCAGGGGGGAGGGGGCGGGTATATACATACATAATGAGTGAGATATGCACCATCTGGGGGATGGTCATGGTGGAAACTCAGACTTGTGGGGGGAGGAGGGAAAGGGCATTTATTGAAACCTTAAAATTTATACCCCCATAATATGCCGAAATAAAAAAAAAAGATATTCATCAAAAAAAAAAAAGTTTTATTGGTATATGATTCACCCATGTAAAGCATACAGTTCAATTCTTTTTATGAAATCCATAGGTCTGGCCACCCACCCTCATCCCAGACTTTAAAACACTTTCATCAGCTTATGAAGAAACCTGGGATAGCTAAAGCTATCACCCCTTATTGCCCTGTTTTCCCAACCCTGAGCAACCACTCATCTACTTTCTGTCTCTGCAGATTTGCTTATTCAGGGAATTTTATTTAAATGGAATCATGTCATAGGTGGTCTTTTGTGACTGGTGTCTTTCACTTGGGTGATGGTATTTTTTAAGTGATGTAATGAGACAATAGGAAGAATTTGGAAGGTTTTTAATCTCAGCAAAAGGGAAAACTAGGTGGTCTCAACACTAATGGGAGCAGGGGATAGAAGAGTATGTCAAGGTGGAAAATCTTCCTTCAGAAATGGGGGAGAGGCAAGGTCAGAAATACATCCTGAAGGCTTTCTCTGCAGCCACCTACACCAGGCATCTCAAGGATCAGTCTGTGTGAAAACTCAAGAGCCCTCAGTTTTGATGATTGGCCTGCCCCAGGGCTGGTATTCAGCTGGTATAATATATATCTAAGTTTGGCTGTTTCAGTTGCTTACGTAGCCAAAGTGTGATCTGATTATCTTAGTCTGTTGTTAAAAGTTATAACCATCACCCTGGCTTGGTATAGCTATTTTTCAGGACGTTACCCTTGAGTAAATCCTTGGTTCTTGTCACCAGCATTGCTCTAAACAGGCAAAAAAGCCAGAAAATCTAAGGATCCCAAGTGCTTAGCCCTAATACATTCAACATTGTCTGCTCGTAATAAAGAGGATCCTCCAAAAACATTCTCTGAAAAGGAGAGGAGCATTTTCAGGCTGCACATCACTCCTAAAAGGGACGGCAGGTCTGATTTCAAGGTCTGGGCACTTACCAGAATTAAAAAAAAAGTTGTCCTCGGCAGCAGGCCAGGGGACACACACTTTGGAATTTTCAGTAAAACCACAAAGCAGAGGAGTCTTCACCATGTGGGGTCCAAGTTGGGCGCATGGCTGAGCGGGGTTGCTGGGCCACTGGGCGGGACAGCACCCAGCACCCAGCACCGCGGAAGCACTCACAGCCCCTCGAAGAACAGAGCGAGGCCTGCTGCTCAGCCGCAGTGCTGAGGCCGCAACTGGGCCAAGGGACAGCCTTTGAGAGGCAGACAGCCCGAGTCATTGTCACTGGGGGGTGAACAGCAATAGCGGCACCTCCCTCAGCAGGAAAACGGTCCTCGCTCTGGTTTTCCAGAATTCCACCCAGAGAGGGACTTATGAGCCTTCTGGAAATGAGAGCATTTGACTGGGTAAAACTGCATCGTCAGTTAGGGTCAGATGAGCCTCTGAGAGCTGAAGTGAGAGAGGCTTTAGTTCGAGGAAAAGGAAGTTTCCTGCCAGGCGTGAGCCTGGAGAAAGGCCGGTGGCGCTGGCGGTGGCTCTTCTCCCCAGTGGAGGGCCTCGGGGCCCTTTCCCTCGCTGCGCTGCAGTCTACAGAGTGTGGCCCCTGCGGTGGCTGTAGTCACAGTCTCAAGTTCTCATCTGCTGCGGCAACGGGGAAGATAAGACGATGAAGGAAGTTCAAGAGCACATTTGCACTGTCCTGTGAGGAAGGTCCCAGAAACGCCAGGTAGCACTTCCGCCTACATTTTATTGGCCAGATGTAGTCATCAAGCCACAGTCCGCTGCAAGAGAGGTCAGGAATGTGGCTTTTATTCTGTATGATGACAGACCAGATAAAATTTAGGAGTGTGAGGCAGGGTGCGGTGGCTCACGCCTGTAATCCTAGCATTCTAGGAGGCTGAGCCGGGCGGATCGCTCAAGGTCAGGAGTTCGAGACCAGCCTGAGCAAGAGGGAGACCCCGTCTCTATTAAAAATAGAAAGAAATTAGCTGGACAACTAAAAAAATATAGAAAAAATTAGCTGGGCATAGTGGCACATGCCTGTAGTCCCAGCTACTCGGGAGGCTGAGGCAGGAGGATTGCTTGAAGTCAGGAGTTAGAGGTTGCTGTGAGCTAGGCTGACACCACCGCACTCTAGCCCAGGCAACAGAGTGAGACTCTGTCTCCAAAAAAAAAAAAAAAAATTTGGGAGTGTGATCACACGGGATAACCCCGAGAACAGGGGTGCCAATCCTCTGTTATGTGGCAAAGACTGTAGCTGCCCCTCAACATCCACATTGAAAATGTGAACAAGAAGTATCGGATTATGTGACATTTATTAGCGGTCAGGAATTTGAAGAGACAGAATATAAAACAAATCTTACTTCCCAGGGAAAAGGGGAAGGAGGTAGGACGATAGCCCAGCAGCCGGAACAGACAGGGATGGCATCTTCCCTGAGCTTGTATTTGAGAAAAACACGGCCTAGAAAGGTGAAGTGACTTTTCTAAGATCATGTAGCACTCAGCACTGATCCCCAGCCCAGTGTCCTTTGGTGCAAGGATTCTTTTTTTTTTTTTTTTTTTTGGTGCAAATAATTTTTTAAAAAAAACAACTTTTCTTGAAGCTAGTAGCAAACTCACACTTAGCAAAAAAGCCTATGGCAGAGAAGATTCAAATATGTTCTGCCTGAGATTCCACAAATGCTAAATACCAATTTTGTGTTTTCTCCACGGGCCCAGGTGGAACGTGAGTTGTGTTTGAGGGAGGGAGGGAGGAATGTGTACGCAAGGGCAGTGTGATACACCTGCAGCTAACTCCCCAGTCAGTTTAAAGCGAAAGCCCAGAGCAATGGTTTTCATTTGTGTATTTTTAGCTGCAGAAACTCATCTTCTTTTTGCAAACAAATTCCTACCTATAATCTCTATATTTAGGTGAAAACAAGTGAAGTGAAATCTGTGTCGGCTGGAGCAATAGGAGCTCGAGCGCTGGCATGTGGTTCACTCTCTCCCTGGAAGACATTTGAGCCACAAGAGTTAAACTGCAGGCCGGGCGCGGTGGCTCACGCCTGTAATCCTAGCACTCAGGGAGGCTGAGGCAGGAGGATCGTTTGAGCTCAGGAGTTTGAGACCAGCCTGAGCAAGAGCGAGACCCCATCACTACTAAAAACAGAAAGGAATTAGCTTGACAACTAAAAATATATAGAAAAAAATTAGCCGGGCATAGTGGTGCATACCTGTAGTCCCAGCTACTCAGGAGGCTGGGGCAGGAGGATTGCTTGAGCTCAGGAGTTTGAGGTTGCTGTGAGCGAGGCTGACGCCACGGCACTCACTCTAGCCTGGGCAACAGAGCGAGACTCTGTCTCAAAAAAAAAAAAATGAACAAAACAGTTGAACTGCAGGCTGGGTGAACAGTGGGAAGACCACAGGCAACCTTAGAAGCCTGGGGAAAGTCAATGAAAACGTGTCCGTGAAGCAAGATGGGCCCAGGAAAGCCTCGCGTGGCTCCCCACGGTCTGCGGGTGTTGACGTCCTGCTGCCCCAGCCCCCAGCCCGGCAGAATGAGGAACTTGGCTCCATGGAGGATTGCGCCACTGGACACAGCCTTTCTCCTTCCACTTCTCCACTTCGGTCCTTTCCGCGCAGCATCTGCTCTATCATGCCTCTTGGAGCAGACGGCCATTTCTCGTGGGGAGGAGCTATACGTTGCAATTAGGCTTTGGGTTCTGCAGTCGGACTGCCAGGGCTCAAATCCGGGCTCCAGCACTCGGCAGGTGCGAGGCCCTGGGCGATGACTTAACCTCATTTTGTCCCAGGTTTCCTGACTGGTGATACAGGGACAATAATAACAGGTGCCTTATAGGGGTTTGCCAGATAAATGAGACTATGACTGTGAGTCGCTCGTGTCCGCACCGGGCACAGAGTAAACCACTGGTGAGCGGGAGGTGCCATTAGCAACAGCCTGTTTTCTTGCCTGATGCAAAGCGACTAGTTCAGGTGGCTTCTCCTTTTGCTCCTCGTTATTGCACGGGTCACTTGAGTTTCCCTCTGGCTCCAGGTCAAACAGACCATTTCAGCAGCCACGCCTGTCTCTGCTCCTCTGCGTGTGTTTGAGAAGTGCTCAGAACACCCAGGCGTTTCCTCCTGCTCTCTATGCAGTAAATCTTTCATGATTCCCAGAAGCTTCCAGAAACGCCAATTTTTGTCATAGTTTTCCCAAAAGACACTTTATTTTTCTCCCCTTGTTATGTTTTGAGCCTGACTTCTGCTCATCTCATGAAAAGACGTACTTCAAACAATTTTTAATTAGTACAAACAGAACCGGCTACATAATCTTCAGGACCCAGTCCAAAATGAAAACATGGGGTGTCTTGTTCACAGTTATTAAGAACTTGAAGGCAGAGACAGCAGAGCATTAAGTCAAATGCAAGGCTCTTCTGTCACATGTCCATGAAGCTGCCCTGAGTACAAATATCAGTGTATTTAAAGGCTTTATGCAACAGCCCGGATGAGCTAGTCAGTGTATGCGATGAGGCTTCCCTTACTTTTATGCATGAAGGACAAAAAGTATGTTTGTCCCAAAGACATCTGCTCATTCTTCCCACAGAAAATGGTTGTGAGTAAGACAAGAGATGTGTGCATGACAGATCCCTGTAGAAGGAAATCCTGTCTTCTCTCCTTCCAAGGAAGAAAGAGTTGACTCAGTGTTTTCCCTTGGATTCCCTGTGACTCTTCATTTTAATAAAGATCACAGAATCTCATCTTTCAGCTGTCATTAGTCTCATAAAATGATCTCACTGTTCTTGATGGTGTTGTTATACTCACAACACACGAGTGAGGTTAATTGTTCACTTCTGAGTGCTTTTGTTATGGTGTGAGGAATCGCTCATGGGACCAAGCTTATTTCCTGCTATCTCAATGCTGATTTCCCCCAGAAACAGAGCCTGCAATGAGGAGTGAATTATAAATAGTTGACCGATAAGAGGTGCATTACTAATTCAGCTGCCACGGCAGTCAACTGGAGATTAATCCCTGCAGGGAAACTCTGAGCTTCGCTATAAAATGCATACAGCAGAATTATCTCACCTGAGGGTCAAGGGAGCCAGGGGATTTGAACACCAGCTCCCATCGGTCACTGCTGGATGGCGAGGCACCGCAAGATGCAGCCTGTACCCTGTGGAGTGGCAGGGGCAGGGGACGCACAGACACACACAGAGAGCATCTACAACAGAAAATCTGAAAGTCTTTGAAGCAGACAGCACTGGGCCCCAGGTCCGCGCTGCTGATCATAAGCAGGATGGTCTTGGGAGAGCTGGTATCTAAGTCTCTGGGGTTTCATCTATAGAATAGAAATACCACCTTCAGGACTGTTGGGATGATTAGAACTGCAGGAAGCATCAAACATAATGCCTAGCCCATGGTAGGCACCAATCAAGACCCAGCTGCATACAGAGCTCCTGTTAAAGTGATTTTTAAACTAGTACTTCTCAAACTTCAGTATTTACAGGACTTGCTTGCGGGTCTTGTTAGATGTAGGCTCTGATCCAGCACCCCTGCGTGGGGGACTGTTTCCGCATTTCTACCCAGCTGCCCATTGCGGGTCTGTGGACCCTACTTTGCACAGTGAGATTTTAAACCATTCTAAAAATTTCTCTTTAGCCACCATATACAAACACATCAAAACATCTTCCCTGGAAAATATTGGGTTTAATCTGGTGGGTTTAATTACACCAAAAAAAAAAAAAAAGAAGAAGAAGAAGAAGAAAAAGAAGAAGTAGTTTGATTACACTGTGAGAGCTTTTAGCCTCAAATGGAATGTAATCAGCTTGTGCTAATCACCACTGACAAACTTAACTGCCTGGGGCAGAGCTGCACAAGAGAGCAAGTGCTGAATGAAAAATATATAGGATAGATAAGGATTTCAGTATCATGGGAACCTAAGGAAAGATAAAAATTGCTTCATTATTAGAGAATGAGGAAAAAGAAGAGATCCCAAAGGCATATTTCTCAGTAATTCATGACACTAATGCAAAATTAATGCAATCAGCTTCGAGACGTCTCCCATGTACAGTACATTCTGTGGACTGTGATGTGAAGGGCACTAGTGACGTTTGCAGTCTGCTGCAGGGAACAGACACGTACGTGAAGATACTGAGTGAAAAACATGGCTAAACCATTCTCACCAGTGGGAAAATTTTGTTAGCAACAGGGAGATTTTTCTGCTTTGAAATATACCTGGGAAAGAACAGTTAGAAGGGAGACTTCAGCTAAGCCTCGAGAGGACGGGTGAGTCTTAGGTTCGAATACAGCGGAGATGCACAGAGAACTGGTCATGGCTCTAATGAAATGCCTGCTGCCAGGAACAGGGTTTGATTGAGAGCAGTGCCACAATGCACCTGTTAACCCAAGGCTGAGGCAAGTGCAGATAAAGAGGCAGGCGGCCACCAGCAGCGGGGTGACTCTTACAAACATTCTTCCACCTAAATCTCTATATTCTTACCAAATGCTGGCTTGTGCTTACTAAAGAGGACACAGGTGATGGGTAAACTTCACGACAGGTGACCTGTGCTTCACAACAGGTGACCCACGTATATTCCCTAGCGCAGGGCCTGGTTGTAGTGTTTGATAAATAGTGTTAACATCCAAACCAGGAGAAAAACAATGAGAAGAAGGAAGGAAAAGAGAAGAAAGGAAAGCAACCTCATTGCTATGTTCACAACTGTGTTTATGACCAGAAAGTTCTAGGAGGTCAAGGGTCACGGAAGTGCCAATATATCTGGAAGCACACAGAAAAATAAAAGTGCTTAATAAAGCCTAGTAAGGGCAGAGTTCTGAGGAACTCTCTTTGTGGAAGCTTCTAGAACAGCCACTGTCGGTCGATCATGAGCTCAGCTGCATGTATCCTGCTCAGAACTGCAGGAATGTGCTGCTCACAAGGAGCAGGGAGATCAGGGCTGAGAGTAAGAGGGGATCTGCCCTTTTCCCACAGAGGGAAAAGCCGAATGAATCATCATCCTCCTGCGCTTGTCTGCCTCCCTCTATGGCGACTAATCTGTGTGTTCATGTCATTTGATGTCATTGAGCCATGCGTTAGGATCTAAATATAGAGAAAAACAGGAGGAAAAAGAAAGACCAACCCAGTGTTATTAGAAGAAGGGGGAAAACAGCTGCAAATAATAAGTCTTAATAAGCTTTCACGGCCGGGCACGGTGGCTCACACCTGTAATCCTAGCACTCTGGGAGGCCAAGGCGGGAGGATTGCTCCAGGTCAGGAGTTCGAGACCAGCCCGAGCAAGAGCGAGACCCCCGTCTCTACTAAAAATAGAACTAAATTAATTGGCCAACTAAAAATATATAGAAAAAATTAGCCGGGCATGGTGGTGCATGTCTGTAGTCCCAGCTACCCGGGAGGCTGAGGCAGGAGGATCGCTTGAGCCCAGGAGTTTGAGGTTGCTATGAGCAAGGCTGATGCCACAGCACTCTAGCCTGGGGAACAGAGCAAGACTCTGTCTCAAAAAAATAAAAAATAAAAAAAATAAGTTTTCAGGTTCCTCTCTCCAGGAAGAGATAAAATGAACCTGGGAATAGGGCCATTTATGTTAAAGTCAATGTTCATTCATCAAAAGTTGAACTTCTGTAGGGAAGGAAATGAGCTCTAAACCTTTATCTATGAAGTGCTCAAAACAGTGTCTAGCTCAGTGAATTCTGGCTGCTATTGTCATTGGCAGGAGTGCCCAGTTGTTTTCTTTTTCCCTCCCTCCCACAACCGTTTTGAGAGAAAATGTGTTAGAGAGAAAACTCAGATTGACACTGTCTGTCTTTGCTAGTAGATCCTAAACCCTGTAGACTAGAAACAGAAGGAAAAAACACTCATCCTTTTCTAAATGTTAATTTATTCTCTCTCTCTCTCTCTTTTTTAAAAATCAGAACAGGAACCAGACAGCTAAAGCGGCATTGGAATTGTGCTCGGTCCCTGGGAAGGAGCCTGCCATGGGGCTGCCCGACTCACGGTTGCAGCGGCGGCTGTCTTAGTTCCTGGCACAGCCACCTTAGAGAGATGAAGCAAGAGGTGGTTCATGGATGCAACTGGAAAATACCCATCATTCTCTTCAGATAGACACTTTGAATGTTGCCCAAACCCACTGAACGTAGAGAAATGTTTTGCATAGCTAGCATCCTCTACGGGACTATGTTACATAAAGCAGAATGAGGAAGTAAAATATCCAATCACAGCTTTGGCCTTTTTGGCCTCTTCCGAGAGGGCTCATTTTCCCTGAGATACCTGGTCACCAGAGCAGCTTAATGCCATTCTAAGACTCCTTTTGACCTATCACTTGGTACCTTCCTGCCTCCTCTCTCATCGCAACCTAACATCTTCCCACTGGTGAACTAGGAAAAAAGAATGGAATTTATCAACTCATATAACTGAAATAGAACTAAGATCCCCTCCTGACCCCAGGCACAGTGGGGTCAAGGTGTTCAGTTAATTCCGTTGAGACTCAGGTACTTGATTTCTCCGCCACTGATCTCTGCTGCTTTCTCTGTTGTTTGTGCTCTCCGATTCTCTCTCTGGAGGCAGAGATAACCACCAGCAGCTTTGGGCTTGGATTTCATAAGCTTAGCAAGCTCAACAAAAGGCAAGAGATGCTTTTTTAATGATCGCAGCAAAAGCGTCAGGACTGAAGCTCATTGGGCTGACTTTGGATTGAGAGTCTAACCCTACAGACGGGAGAAAATGCTCTGGTTGACCAAGTTGCATCACACACGTCTACCCTGAATATGTGGAGTGGTGTCGGGGCCACATGAATTGCACGGGTCATAAATGGAGGAAAAGTAATTGTGAACAAAAGAACCTGGGTTGCTATTACCACACACACAACAAGCTGGAATAGTTCTGCTGTATTTTAGCTGAAAAGAAAAAATAAATTAAAAATAAATAAATAAAAAACCAAGCTGGAATGGATGCTGGGACATGGAGCGTGAGAAAAACAAAAACCACCAAAAATCTCTCCCTTACATAGTATTTAATAGAAAATATTTTAGAACTTAGCTCAATACATGGAATCTTCTGAGCGGGCACCTGGGGACGGCTGACTAGTGGCCAGCACACTGCTGAAGGGTGCCTTGCCCCTGTCCTGCCCTCCAGACCTATTCTCCACTTCGCTCTGTGCCGTGGCGTGGGGCTGACCCGCACGCACACTCGTTCCGCCGGGCCAACTGGCACGGCCCGGCACGCCGTCAGTAGGCTGGAGGCGTGAAGGCAGGCGGGCTTGGGCATGCATTATTCCTCCGCTCTCCCCTTGCAGGGCTCCGGGAGTCGGCTG
The DNA here is from genome assembly GCA_008750895.1 of Mirza zaza. Classification (NCBI taxonomy): domain Eukaryota; kingdom Metazoa; phylum Chordata; class Mammalia; order Primates; family Cheirogaleidae; genus Mirza; species Mirza zaza. Next base: position 86,820 of record VSMD01021073.1, read on the forward strand.
CACCCTGCTCTGCCCAGGCCGGGCTCCTCTGCAGCCCCGCTGCGGGCTCGGCCTCCAGGTTTGCCTGGAGACTCTGCTCTTGCGCCTTCAGGTCTAGCGGTGGCAGCAGCGTCCTTGTGGCCACTGCTCCAGGGCACGGGCCAGCTCGTGTGGTCTCTTTCCTTGTGCCTTGCTCATGCCTTTATAAACGTTTCCTTCAATAAACTCTTTTCATAACACAATTTGAGTATGTCATTTATTTTTCTGCGGGAATCTTTAGTGATACCGGTGGTATTTATCTAGAGACTATTTGTTGGTAGAACTATTGCCTTAGATTTGAATGTTCTTGAATGGCAGCTAGGAAGAGGATCGCCATGTAGCAGACCTACTTCAAAGCTAAGGTGTTCTGATAATGTGTCACTCACTCATGAGAACTCAACAGAACGCACCTCTAGTTCATAAATAAGGGGAAAAGTCCTTCTTACCCAGTACAGTCACTGTCTAACTTTTTTTATATCCTGGTAAAGTAGCTCTTTTTAGAGAAACCTAAGCATCAGAGATAATGGCAGCAGTATTGCTGTTTCACAGAACAAATTCGAGGCAAAAAGACATTTTGCAGCTTTTGCATCTCTGTTTAGAGATGCGAAGTTAGCCACAATAACGGCGAACACTTACAGAGTGTTGACTCTTACGTAGCACCACAGTGAGTGTTTACCTTTATTAGTTCCTTTACTCTTCACAACAAACATCTAAGGGAAGCAATTTTTGTTTTGTTTTGTTTGTGACAGAGTCTCACTTTGTTGCCCGGGCTAAAGTGCCGTGGCATCAGCCTAGCTCACAGCAACCTCAAACTCCTGGGCTCAAATGATCCTCCTGCCTTAGCTTCCCAAGTAGCTGGGACTACAAGCATGTGCCACCATGCCCGGCTAATTTTTTCTATATTTTTTTAGTTGTCCAGCCAATTTCTTTCTATTTTTAGTAGAGACAGGGTCTCACTCTTGCTCAGGCTGGTCTCAAACTCCTGACCTTGAGCGATCCTCCTGCCTTGGCCTCCCAGAGTGCTAGGATTACAGGCGTGAGCCACCGCGCCTAGCTGAGAGGCAATTTTTTAATCCCTATTTACAGATGAGGAAAGGGAAAGGACAAAGAGACTAAGGTGATCACCAAACTTTATCCAGCTAATGGCAGAGCCAGGATTTGAACCTAAGCCAGCTGGCTCCAGCTTCTGTGCTCTTCATGATTAAGCTCTACTACTTCTTCACGATAAATGCCAGAGCTGAAAGGGAACTTAAAAACAGCAGCTTCAATCTCCTCATTTTACAGATTCATGTAAAAGGATGGTTAAATGATTACTGTTTGTTGTTCATTCCATACTGATCCAAATTAGAAGTCCCAGCGTTCATGCCGTCGGTGTCACACGGTGATTGCAGTACGGCAGAGTAGACGTGAGACTCCCGACTGTGCTGGGTGTCTGCCAGGCCTCCTGCTCCACACTCCACCCTACTTCCTGCCCCAGGAAGCTGACATGTGAGTCGCAGCGCTGGGCTTTCTTCCTCTCTGGATTCCAGCTGGGTTTGGCCAATCGGGAGCAACGACAGAAGATTAAGGAGGCGGGAGAGTGAGGCTAGGCATTTTATTCTAATAAACTATCTAGTTATCTCTTGCTGCTTAACAAACTCTCCCAGATTTTTGGTGGTAGAAAATAATCACTGTGCTATAATCAATTCCTGACCCAAATTTTGTGGGTCAGGAATTTAGACAGAGCACAGTGGGGATGGCTTCTCCTCTGCTCTGTTTAGAATCTTATTTGGAACTCAAAGCCTGAAGGCAGTCCGGGCACGGTGGCTCACGCCTGTAATCCTAGCACTCTGGGAGGCCGAGGCGGGTGGATTGCTCGAGGTCAGGAGTTCAAAAACAGCCTGAGCAAGAGCAAGACCCCGTCTCCACTAAAAATGGAAACAAATTAATTGGCCAACTAAAAATATATATAGAAAAAATTAGCCGAGCATGGTCGTGCATGCCTGTAGTCCCAGCTACTCGGGAGGCTGAGGCAGGAGGATCGCTTGAGCCCAGGAGTCTGAGGTTGCTGTGAGCGAGGCTGACGCCACAGCACTCTAACCTGGGCAACACAGTGAGACTCTGCCTCAAAAAAAAAAAAAAAAAAAAGGCTGAAGGTAGCTTCAGGTCGGGAGCTGGAATTATCTAAAGCCAAGTTCACCTGAGTGTCTATCAGCTGATGTTAGTTATTAGCTGAGACCACAGCTGAATGGTTGGCCAAAACATCTCCATGCAGCCTCCCTACCTGGGTGAGTTTGCACTTCCTCACACCGTGGCAGCGAGGTTCCGATGGTGAGTATTCCCAAAGAGCAGGTGGACGCGCATAGCGTGTTTGTGTTCTACCCTTGGAAATTGCAAATGCCACTTCCATCCTGTGCCACCAGTCAAGACAGTCACAAATCCCTGCCCACATTCAAGGCAGGGAGCATAGTCCCCACCACTTCCCAGCAAGAATGTTAAAGTCAATTTGTAAGAAGAGCATGTGGGATGAGAGAGAGATTTTGCAGTCCTCTTTGGAAAGTTCAATGGGTCAGAAGATTGAGAATTGAGGACTAAGTCTGCGAATCTGAGTAGGGCTCCACTAGAAAGGATATGCCTAGAAGAGAAGAAATATGTTAAAGAATTTATGAAAATGCAAAGAAAGGAGTATGTTACACAACTGTTATTCAGGGCACCTCCAGGCATAGATAGATAAGTAAAATATTGAATACAGAACAGAGTTCTGTATTTAACTCATGCTAAAAACTAGCATGAGTTAAATACAACTCACGTGGCAATTAACGTGTTAAATTAACAAAAATTGTATATATTTATCATGTACAAACTGATGTTTTACAATATGTATATATTGTGGAATAGCTAAATTGAGCTAATTAACACATGCATTACTTTACCTACTTTTTGTGTATGTGTGTGCAGTGAGAACATACAAAATCTACTCCTTTAGTGAGTAGAATACTCAAAGTTCTTCCCGTGCACTTGATCACTCTGTGTGGGTATCCTCTCAAAGAACTTCTTTCCTCTCTGTGGAAGAGGACACTATGAGGAGGGTAGGGGTCAGGAGTCTTTTTAGGCAGGAAAGAAAATCCTCAGCCTTTCCCTTTTGTTAACTCCAGTATACATGCTGTAGTATGCAAAGCAGTTTTCAGGAGGGTGGAAGGAAGGGTTTACTTCTGGTGTAATTTTGTTGTTTCCAGAAAGATTTTCAGGAGGTCTTTGATAAATGTGATAAGGATGAAAACAAGGCTCCACAAATGTGTGTCGCTCACTAGGGTCATGGAAATATAGAAGCAAAAAGAGATCTTAGAACCTGGTTATGGCCAGTCCAACCCCATCATTCTGCGGGTGTGGAGAACAGGAGGTGAGGTGAAGTGGTGCACGTAAGGCCTACACTATCTGGACTTCTGCCTTTTATGACCCATTTGAAACTGGTCCCAACTCAAACCCCTACTGTTCTCAGAGGCATATTTTTTTAAATAAAACTTTATTTTTAGGAAGTGGTAGACACAGAGCATTCACATGTACCTTTTATCCAACTTCTCCCGATGATACATAAATGGAATCATACAGCATATAAGATTTTTAGATTTTTTTTTATTTCACTCAGCATTATTCTGCAGAGATTCATTAGGTTGCTAAGGATATGAATAATTTGTTCTTTTTATTGCAGGGTAGTATTCTATGTACCATTGTTTAACCATTCACCTGTTGAACATCTGGGTTGTTTCCAGTTTTGTACTGTTACAAATAAAATTGCTATAAACATCCAGGTATCAGTTTTTGCATGAACACTGTCTGAATTTGTCTGAGATGAATGTCCAAGAGTGCAATTACTGAGTTGTATGGTAGTTTCATGTTGTGTGTGTGTTTTAAAGAAACTACCAAATTGTTGCATCTTTAGTTTTTTAAGAAACTGCCAAATTGTTCTCCAGAGTGGCTATATCACATTACATTTCCACCATCCCCCTATGAGTGATCCTGTTTCTCCACATTCCCGCCAGCTTTTGTTGTCATCACTATTTTTATCTCATCTAATAGGTGTATAATGCTATCTTTTGTGGTTTTCATTCAACTTTCCCTGATGGTTAGTGATGTTGGACATCTTTTCATGTGCTTATTTGCCATATGTATATCTTCTTTGGTGAAATGTCTTAGCAGTATATTTTTTTGATCTAATTTTTTAAATTTCAAAATACAAAGGGGGTATAAATGTTTTTATTACATGGATAGTTTGCATAATGCTTAAGTCAGGGCTTTTGGTGTGTCCATCACCAGAATAGTGTTCATTATACCCAATAGGTAAGTTTTTACCCCGCTCTTTCTTCCCCATTCTTGATTTCCAATGATCTTTATACCCATGCATGTCCATCATTTAGCTCGAAATTATTAGACAGTACATGTGGTGTTTATTTTTCCATTCCTGGGATAATCTGCTTAGGGTAATAGTCTCCGGTTCCATTCAAGTGGCTGCAAAAGACAATACTTCTTTCTTCTTATGGTTGAGTAGTACTCTGTGGTATATATACCACATTTTCTTAATCCACTCATGAATTGATGGGCACTTAGATGTATTCCACATTTTGTAATTATGAATTGTGCTGCAATAAACATTCCAGTGCAGGTGTCTTTGTGATAAAATGACTATTTTTCCTTTGGGTAGATATCCAGTAGTGTGATTACTGGATTGAATGGTAGGGTCTACTTTTAGTTCTTTTGTCTTTAGCTTTTCTGGTTAAGAAGACCGAAAATGGCCGGGCGCGGTGGCTCAAGCCTGTAATCCTAGCTCTCTGGGAGGCCGAGGTGGGCGGATCGTTTGAGCTCCGGAGTTCGAGACCAGCCTGAGCAAGGGCGAGACCCCATCTCTACTATAAATAGAAAGAAATTAATTGGCCAACTAATATATATAGAAAAAATTAGCCGGGCATGGTGACGCATGCCTGTAGTCCCAGCTACTTGGGAGGCTGAGGCAGCAGGATTGCTTGAGCCCAGGAGTTTGAGGTTGCTGTGAGCTAGGCTGACGCCACGGCACTCACTCTAGTCTGGGGCAAAAAAGTGAGACTCTGTCTCAAAAAAATAAATAAATAAATAAAAAAAAGAAGACCGAAAATGGGGCCCCATATTTGGAGATAGGGTCTTTAAAGAGATAATTAAGTTAAAATTAGGTCATTAGGATGAGGTGTCATCCCAAACGACCGGTGTCTTTATAAGAAGAGAGCGTTTGTACACAGACACAGGCAGAGGGAAGACCACGTGAAAGTCCAGGGAGAGGACAGCATTTACAAGCCTAAGAGAAGCCTCAGAAGAGAGATCAGCTCTGTGACACCTTGATCTTGCACTTCCAGCCACCAGGACTGTGAGGAAATAGATTTCTATTTCCTCACGGTCCTGGTGAGGACAGTCCTGGTGAAGATTTCTATTCACACCGGATGTGCTACTACTTTTATATGGCAGCCCCAGCAAACCAAGCAGCAACATGTGATGGTAGAATTATGGGACTTTACTCTTTGATTCTCTGCATTTTCTGACTTTTATAAAGTTGACTGCTAATGTCGACGATAAATGTATTCCATACTATACTCCGCTAAACGAAGAAGTGGGTTTGGGATGACCCTGGGAAAACTATAAATAAGGAAGGAGCAAGCTGGCTACTTCATCCCCCTATCCCCCGGGTATCCTTGAAGACTCTGGGAATAAGAATCATATTTATGGCCGGGCGTGGTGGCTCATGCCTGTAATCCTAGCACTCTGGGAGGCTGAGGCGGGAGGATCGCTCAAAGTCAGGAGTTTGAAACCAGCCTGAGCAAGAGTGAGACCCCGTCTCTACTAAAAATAGAAATTAATGGCCCAACTAAAAATATATAGAAAAAATTAGCCGGGCATGGTGACACATGCCTGTAGTCCCAGGTACTCGGGAGGCTGAGGCAGGAGGATCGCTTGAACCCAGGAGTGTGAGGTTGCTGTGAGCGAGGCTGACACCACGGCACTCTAGCCTGGGCAACAGAGTGAGACTCTGTCTCAAAAAAATAAAAACAGAATCAGATTTACAGTTGATGTTGAGCTTTAAAGTCTTGGTCAAAGAAAAAACATGCTGCATGGCCAGTCCTCTGCACAGTGACCACCCAGCCGAGAAGGCCTAGACCTGTTACCTGGAAGTGGATCTTCAACAAGCTCCACACTGCCATGCTGGTGCTCCCAGACCCTGGATTTGGGACTCAGAGAACAAACCACACACAGACATTTCTTAGTGTTACTTGGAAACAAATTTCAGAGCAGGGCTGCTCTGTTTCAAAAGGAAAGACAAACATCAGCTCTGGACGTTACCCAGGCAGTAGAGAGTTTGTGGGGTTGGCGCGTTCAGCCTCTCACCTCATGAGCAGAGTCCATCTGTTCGCACATCTCCTCTCACTCCCTTGAATAAACATGCCAGTCCAAGAGTCGTCAGAGGTGATCAGATAAAATCCGCTGGAGCTTGGGACATTCATCCATGGGGCTAACCCTCTCATTTTACAGTGGAGACAGCTGGGAACCTGAACTGCTCAGGCCAATGTGTGTGAACATGCGCGTCTGCGGAATGTTTGTGGCAGTCTGCCTCTGTCTGAAGTTAGAGATAGTGACTCCTTGGAGACGTGCCAAGTCTAAAATTTCTCATGCTGTGAACAGAACTTTGTATCCTCATGATAGCCCTTGTCTAATATCTCAGAGGGCAATAAATTTAAGAGAAGTTCCAAAATTAATTGCTTATCTTACAAAGCGGGGCCAAAAGTTAAAATCTTATCAGTACTACATTTGGAAAATAGAGATTGATTAACATTTGGAGAAAGATGTACTATAAATGAAAAGTCACCAGCAAATATTGATCAATACTTACTCTTGATACTACATTATCTCCCCTCTTCAACATGCATAGATGCAGGTACTTGTTTTATAATCTTTTTAAATTGGCCGAGTCTCAAGCTTCTCTTGAGCAAAGAAACAACGGGGAGGAGGAGGCAACCCGCCGTGCTTGCCATAGAGGGCCTGGTGTCTGCTGGGTGAAGGCAGCAGGGATAGAGGTAAGACACTGGACCAGAATGGAGCGTGGGGCTGAAACATGGATGGTGAGAACGCTCAGGATGATAGGAGTTGAGTCAAAGACTATGACCACGCCACGTTCCCAAACCGTCGATGAGTCTGTGTACATTTGGGAATTTGGAGAAGGTTTCCTAAGATGGTATTTATGATGACAGGTGTAACAAGTCCCCAAGGAAGGGTATCAGAATGGCCGAAGATCCATGACTTCTCGGTGGACAGGGAAGAACAAGGACTCTGCTTCCGAGTTCAAGTTTTAAGGTTTCTGGGAGAATGGGCAGATTCTTCTCAAGTGAGTGATCAAGAAATTAGTGTCTCCAGGTTTCAGTCAGAGGAAGGAGGTTTAGAGGTGGTGTGTTTTGCTATGAAGTAGATAGGAAGGTTTATTTATAGAAAAATGGGAATTGTAGTTGGCAGTGGAAACAGTTGAGAAAATAATACATAAAAAAAGATGCAACTTGAAAATCAGCCAGGCATGGTGGCGCATGCCTGTAGTCCCAGCTACTCAGGAGGCTGAGGCAGGAGGATCGCTTGGGCCAGGAGTTTGAGGTTGCTGTGAGCGAGGCTGACGCCACGGCACTCTAGCCCGGGCAACAGAGTGAGACTCTGCCTCAAAAAAATAAAATGCAATAAAATAAAAGATACGGCTTAGAGGGTGGGGGAGAGGCAGACAGCAAGGAAACTGGCATGAACAAACGGGCAAAAATAAATTTCCTGCACGGTCTCTACCCCAGATGTTGGCAGGGCGACAGGCATGCAAGAGAATGGGAAATCAGAGATGAGGAGATTACAGTTCAACTTAACCAGCTCTATGAATTGTGACTCTCTGATCCGTGTCAAGCAAACCAACTTTAATTTTTTTTTTTTAAAGAGGAGGGATGTTGAACAGACTCTAAGATTAAGGCAGCTGCGAGCCTCAGAAAGTGAAAAGAACTGGGGCCTGGGAAACTGCCAGAGCTCCCCCATCTCTGTCTACACGATCGGATTGTTTTCCTCTGCTCTCCTGGGCTACTGACAGAATACCGCCATCCCGCACTTGGGTTCACGTGGATATTTTCAGCCACCCACTGGCACGCTGGCTTAAAGCCTAGTCCTCGCAGAGGATCCGATTGATCCTCTTCAGGTCCAGTGGGGTCTCCCTGGCCTCAGCTAATGCCAGGACGACACAGGACTGCATGACAGAAGCACGGCTTCTGTGGTTAGGGGTCACCCCTAACCCGGGAGGACAGGACAGTTCCAGGAGGAGAGGGGACACTGCTGTGCGGTGCACATGGAGGGCAGTGTCACAGCCCTCAGCCCGGGCGGCCTGAGTGCAGGCGCCTTGGCGTTGCGGCTCTGGGCTCCAGGAGTGGCAGTGATCATGAGGTCAGCAGAGGGGCTGAGTCTAGCTCAGCCTCACATGCGGGTCCAGCCTCATGCAGGGGTTCACATTTCCTCCGGTTGTATTAGTGGATTTCCTGGAAGAAGAACATCCAAAGGCAAGGCCAACTGGCCGGGCATGGCAGCGCATGCCTGTAGTCCCAGCTACTCGGGAGGCTGAGGCAGGAGGATCGCTTTAGTCCAGGAGTTTGAGGTTGCTGTGAGCTAGGCTGACGCCACGGCACTCTAGCCTGGGTGACAGAGGGCGATTCTGTCTCAAAAAGAAAAGGTAAGGCCGACTCCCAGGATTTTGTCATACGCATCATGCAGAAAAGCAGGTGTTTGGGTTAGAGTGATGGGGGAGGGGGAGGGAGGGAGGAGCCACACACCAAGAGCAGAGTGAGGCTGGTTCCTTCCCCAGCAAGGAGTCCCGCTGGGCAGTCCCCTGCTCCAGAGAGACACGAGATATAGGTCTTGCCTCAAGGATCTCAAAATATGTTAAAGGCAGAAAATGGTGTTTTGGAAGTGGCCAAGCACTGACTTCATAATTTTGAAGGTATCTTTTAGTAAATCCTATAGAAAAAAAATTACTTAAAAAAATTTTTTTTGAGACAGAGTCTCACTCTCTTGCCCGGGCTAGAGCGCCGTGGTGTCAGCCTCGCTCACAGCAACCTCACACTCCTGGGCTCAAGCGATCCTCCTGCCTCAGCCTCCCAAGTAGCTGGGACTACAGGCACGCGCCACCATGCCCGGCTAATTTTTTCTATATATTTTTAGTTGGCCAATTAATTTCTTTGTATTAGAGATGGGGTCTAGTAGAGATGGGGTCTCGCTCTTGCTTTAAGTTTTAAAATAATACCCTGGAGGAACCAGCTATCCAGATCTGACAAGACGGTGTAAGACCACGGACCGAGCCCTGGGTTCGAGGTGAGACTAAGCCGGTCGTGCAGTTCTGGCCGCGCTCTGGCCGGTCGCTTTGTGCAAGCACTTACCTCCTTTCTGACGAATAAGGAAAATAATGGCAGAGAGATGAGATTCTTTTGACACATGACTTTCCAAGGCTGTGAGGATCAATTAAAATAGGCAAAACAGGCCGGGTGTTGTGGCTCACGCCTGTATTCCTAGCACTCTGGGAGGCTGAGTCGGGAGGATCACTCGAGGTCAGGAGTTTGAAACCAGCCCGAGCAAGAGCAAGACCGTGTCTGTACTAAAAATGGAAAGAAATTAATTGGCCAACTAAAAATATAATACTGATGCCACAGCACTTTAGCCTAGGGAACAGAGTCAGACTCTGTCTCAAAAAAAAAAAAAAAAAAAAAAAAAAGGCAAAACAGCAGATGAGAAACAGCTGAACTCAGTATAAATGTTGGTGATGATTACCCAGAAATGGGAGGACAAATACTCACCTACTAACCAAAGGGGAGACTCTCATCCAAGACAGCAGTCACTCTTTCAGGAAGTGGCTGCCTTGGGGACAGGGACAGAGCTGGACAGGGAGAACTGAAGGTTCAAGCCAGTGCTGTTCAGAGCAAGCAGCAGCTTGGAAACTTTCCCTTGTAAGACGGCTGTCCCTCAATCATCAAGCCAGTCTCTGCAGGAACTTTGAAGGCATAAAACCGGGTAGAAACACTTGCAAACTTGTGAGGTATAGGTGGGATCGACTATGTTTTTCTTTCCATGTTTTGGCTTGAAAAACTATAGGTTATTCATAGTTTATTGATGCATCATACACCATTATAGATAGATACCGCAATATCCATTCTTTAGGTGATGGGGGTGATTTTTGATTACTACTAAAACACAGACTGCTATGAACATTCTTATTGATGACTTCTGTTGCCTACAAAAGCTTCTCTAAGATATTTACTTAGTAGTGGACTTGCTTTGCCATAATATATGCTCTGCTTTGATTTTGCTAGATAGCATTATATTGGACTACAACATGATTGTACCAATTCACATCTCCACTAGAAGTGTTTGGAGCCTCTTGTTGACCTACGATGCCACCAACCCTTTGCATGTGAACATAATTGTTTTTAATAATTCGATTCAAGTAAAATAATATCTTGCTAGAGTTTTTATTTATATTTCCCTGAATACTAAAAAGTGAGTGTCGGCCAGGTGTGGTGGCTCATGCCTGTAGTCCTAGCACTCTGGGAGGCGCGAGGATCACTTGAGCTCAGGAGTTCGAGACCAGCCTAAGCAAGTGTGAGACCCCTGTCTCTACTAAAAATAGAAAGAAATTAGGCAGGAAACTAAAAATATATAGACAAAAAAATCAGCCGGGCACAGTGGTGCGTGTCTGTAGTCCCAGCTACTCGGGAGGCTGAGGCAGGAGGATCCCCTGAGCCCAGGAGTTTGAGGTTGCCATGACTTAGGCTGACGCCACAGCACTCCAGGGAACAGAGTCAGACTCTGTCTCAAAATAAAAAAAAAAAAGTGAGTGTCTTTTCTTATGCTTAAATGTAACACATTTCTATTAAATCCTTGTTTTTCTATTAAACAACAACAACAACAGAAAAGGTCTAAGGGCCTCGCAGAGCAGCAGCCTGTGGAGGTAGAGAATTCTCTGCTGAAGGCTGGGCCGGTGGGGTGGGGCGGGAGGAAGGGAAGGGCACAAAAGCCCTTACTCAGGGTCCCCGCACCAGCTGTTGCCGGAAGCCTGCGGGCGGAGGTGATGTCCTAGAAGCCAGCGCTGGGGCTTGGTTGGGCGCGCATCTGCGTGATCTGGAGGTCGGCCTCGGGCCAGCACAGGAACACCCAAATGCAAACAGGTTTGTACCCTCCGAGGCCCAGCCTCCTGCAGGGAGATATGCTGGCTCATTCCAGCTCTTCCGGGAGCTATTCGGCTTTCTTCAGGGAAGTTCCTCGAGGATCGTGCTCAGCATCAAGCTACCCACATTTCTTAAGTTTTTGCTTTGTATTAGTCAAGGACCTCAGGACCCTCTTTTAAGAGACAAGACGGGTGAGCTAGATAGAGCCTGCACTGCCCTTAGAGGCCAACAGTGCATTCTGTGATTCTCTAGACTAGTCCACTGGCTGGAAATACGGTTCTCTCTGAGAATAGTAGTCTCAGGCATGTCTTGTGGGGCCACGGAGCTCTTCTGTCAGGACTCTCAGGATGCTCTCACCCTTGACCTTGGCCACTTTCAAGTGCATGAAGCAGTGGCAAGGACATGAGTGGTGGATATTGTACCCACAAGGATGGCTGGTGGGTGATCTACCGAGAATCAGGGATGCTTCAGAAGTGGAATGTTGCATTATTGATTTTGAAAGAGGAAAGAGGCAGGAGGGATTAAGGCAAGAGGAGAACTGGGTAAGAAAGGGTGTCATGTTTAGAAGAAAGGCTTACAAAAACCACCGTGAGCCCAAAGGGAAATCCCACTCCTTTTACATGAACCTCGTTCCTCTTTTACATATTTGAGGCAACAGTATAATTAGCTTAGGAGACCGAGAAACTTCAAGGCATTTGGAAGTCCCCTGTAGCCCCGTTTCAAAAGGAAGCTCTTCATTTGGTTCAAAGTCCTGACCACAAATGTGCTGAATCAGGCACCAGATGCCTTCTGCCTGCCAGGGGAATGGGACTCTTGCAGGCACCGCTTAGCAGGAAACCTAATTCACTTTCTGGTAAGCATAACCAAGGGAATAATCCTAATTTTTGTGCTGTGCCAGCCTGCTCAGATGATGATCTGCCAACTGCTGGCGGTATGGTCACAATTTGGCCTCCGTCATTGCCCCCTTCTCCCCTGTGAAGATGGCCACAGCCTCATCACAAATAACATGTGTGAGACACAAAAACACAGATGTCATCACAGACTGACTAAAAGCTCCTACAAGGAACCATGTCTGAATTCCTATCTAAATATTCAAGGTTGCATTCACAGCCATCATTTCCACCCTGTATTATCACTGCAGGTGTAGTAGTCTCTATGCACAAAGGTGTAGGTGTAGTCTAGATGCAGGGGTAGTCTCTATGGACAACGGTGTAGGTGTCGTCTAGATGCAGGGGTAGTCTATGCACAAAGGTGTAGGTGTAGTCTAGGTGTAGGTGTAGTCTAGATGCAGGGGTAGTCTATGCACAAAGGTGTAGGTGTAGTCTAGATGCAGGGGTAGTCTATGCACAAAGGTGTAGGTGTAGTCTAGATGCAGGGGTAGTCTATGCACAAAGGTGTAGGTGTCGTCTAGATGCAGGTGTAGTCTATGCACAAAGGTGTAGGTGTAGTCTAGATGCAGGGGTAGTCTATGCACAAAGGTGTAGGTGTAGTCTAGATGCAGGTGTAGTCTATTCAGGTGTAGTCTCTGTGCAGGTGTAGTCTATATGCGTAAAGGTGTAGATGGAGTCTGTATGCCGGTGTAGTCTATGTGCACAAAGGTATAGATGGAGTCTGTACACACAAAGTCTTATGGAGAACAGCAGATAAGTAAATGTGTTTCTAATCTATTTCAGAGTTAGAACTGGTTTCACAGCGTAGAAAAGTCTGGGAAGGAAACGGATTGGTAGCTGCAAAGCAACCTGGAAAGGACTGCTGTGCTTAGCACATGGGCCCATCCAAACATAAGAGGGAGCAACTACAGATTTCTGACATAAGGGCAGAAACCACTGTCCTACCTGGAAGAAAAGGATAGTACCATTTGTGGTGACAAAACCAACTCCTAAGTTACGTAGGTACAAGTGACCCAAAAATGTTAAACAATGAAGACAGTAGCAAGAGATATTGATTTCCCACTGGGGAAGCTGACATTAGACTTTCCCCCATGCATTCTTGATTGCTTTTTATTGTCTGCGCAAAGGAGGATCTTAGTGGGCTGTCCCCCGTCACCCTAGGAACGCCGTGTTTATGAGCCATTTCTGTAGGTCACGCCATGGCAGTCACCTGCCCTCTCAGCCCGGCATGGTCGTTATGCTCACCTGGTTCTCAGGGTGCTGGGTCTCTGCTCTTCTGGGACCCCATTATCCACACGGCTGCCAGGGAGCCCCATTCCAAGACATCTCCCACCGTCAGTGCCAGCGTGCAGAGGACAGCTTGTCAGTGCTCATGTCCCCTCCTCAGCCCATTCTTCATCACTGTGGTAAAAAGCGTGTCCCACAGGCCCTGCTGAGGAACGTGATCAGCTCACACAGAGCAGGTCGTGGGCTCAGGTCTTGTGCGATGGATCCACATCCGCACGGCCCCTTCCTCAACAGCCTCTCCAGGCTGTTCTGGCATCGCTACGCCACCTAACGTGGGCCGTCAATTTTTCCAAGCCTCCAAAAGCTACCCTACCACTTAGGGTTTAGAGCCTTGGAGGGAACCCCGTGTCAACAGGGAGAGCCCTCATTGGAATAAACCTTCCACATCCAGATTTATACTCCTCCCCAGCTGGCCCGCCGCCCTCCGGACCCGTTCCCAGGTCTACGCTCCAGGCTCCTGCCTGCAGGCTGGCAGGCTGGCGGGTTCGCTAGCGCCTGTGGCATCCCTGGCCTGCCTTAGCAGGCCTGGTACTCCCCCAGGAGGGCTCTGCCGAGCTCTGGCCCTGACTGTGGGCCCGATGCACAGGGGATTGGGGGCAGAGCCTGAGGACGGCAGGTGTCTCACCCGAGCCTTCTGCATGGTCTTCCAGGAAGGGCGGGACTCTGTCTTCCAACAAGGGGTGTGAACCATTTCTGCAGGCCCAGAGGGCTGAGGGAGATCAGGGGAGTCAAGGTTCTACATCTGTCCTCCCAGGATATTCCCATCCCAAACCTCAAGACCTCAAGGTCTTCTTACTTCTTCCCTATTAGAGTCAGAGCTTTGGTGTAGGATTCTCAGCTAGGCTGAGAACCCAGCCTTCTCTGAAGCTCTGTGTTAGAATTAACTCCTTTTTTTGTTTGTTTTTTAGAGACAGAGTCTCACTCTGTTGCCTGGGCTACAGTGCCGTGGCATCAGCCTCACTCACAGCAACCTCAAACTCCTGGGCTCAAGCGATCCTCCTGCCTCAGCCTCCCGAGTAGCTGGGACTACAGGCATGTGCCACCATGCCCGGCTAATTTTTTCTATATGTATTTTTAGTTGGCCAATTAATTTCTTTTTATTTTTAGTAGAGATGGGTCTTGCTCTTGTTCAGGCTGGTCTTGAACTCCTGACCTTGAGTGATGCTCCCACCTCAGCCTCCCAGAGTGCTAGGATTACAGACGTGATCGGACCCGCCCTTGGCCTCTTTTTCATAAGGGCAGTGATCCTAACCACCTCCTAACACCATCACCTTGGAAATTAGGGTCTCAACATGAATTCTGAGGGGGCCACAAAACATCTGGACCATAGCAGTCTGCTACAAGCAGAGCCTGAGACGAGCACTTGGGATTGACTTCTAAACAAACAGCCTGCTCCCTGGAAACAGGAGTGAACAGAGAAGAAAGAAACACCAGCGTGAGGTGCATCCTTGAAGTCCACATTCCAGCTCTCCCCCTTTGAGGAAGGGCACGTGCTTCTCAGACATGCAGCCGCAGTCACTCCGCAGCTCTGCCAGGCTGCACGTGGGAAGGTTCTGGATTGGCAAGTCAAGCCCACCAAACGAGAGCGGGTGTGAGCCAGGGTGGGGGCACATACTGCCAGTGTCAGGCAGGACACAAATGTCCCCTCCAGGTGGGGGAAGCTGGAAACCGTTCTGACCCATTAGACTCAAACTCTAAGCACTCAAAAGAAGTCATTCCTTTGGTGAAAGTGGCCATGTTTAAACACAACACAACGGCACCTAAGGGGTGACACGCTGGTCTGGACGAGAGCGTCCCCAACGGCCTAAGGAAGTCAGAGGAAATGCTATAAAGGCTGGCAAGTCAGGGCAAAGCTGAAAGCACAGTGTCGTGAAAGTAAAACGCTACAGTAGAAGGACGTGTTTCTACAAGACCCTTGAAGACCAGCTTTGCCAGGAGCTGGCCCCACACCACAGGGCTTCCATGCTCACCACCAGGATGCCCCAAGGACCTTCTAGACACCAATACCATGACAACTGAAAAGTTCTTCCTGGCCTTTGATTCCAATTATTTAGTCCCCTGGTCCGGCTCCCTGCCTGGTGCTGGGTCCTCCCAGGTGTTTCTCTGTCATCGCCTGGCTCTGAAGCACAGATACACACCACCACCAACTTGGGTCTTGCATCTTGACATTAGGAGAAAACGGTACCCACAACAGACATTGCAGTATTTTGCATGGACTTCGAGAATGATTCGTTTTCGGCAGTCGGGTGTCAGAAGGGTCGGTGGGAGGCGGAGCACCAATTTCTTCACCCCACGTCCCCTGACAAGGAGGGTCAGGGATGGATGTGACCCAGGCCGGTTCTCCCCAGTTCCCTGATCACCATCACGTACAGTCTCACAAAGGAGTGGTCCAGAGAGGAGTTGCTGATGTTTAAGACTTAATGTGTGCTTAAGACTGCGGCTTAATGTGTGAGCCCCAGGGACCCGGACGAGGTGCCGCAGAGCTACGTAGACACGATAAATGCTTTGCATAAACCAGACTGTGTAGTTGTTACGATCCAAGTTCACTGGACTAAACCGGAAGTCCTAGGATCCAGTGCTGGTCCAACTCAGATCTGAGTTATTTGGGGCAAGTAGTTTACTCGTGTGTTTCAGCAGAGCTCACCAATAACACATCACATCCCTCCCCTTAGGTACTATCAAATGAAATTACAGAAAAATCTGTTTTAATAAGTATAAACCACTTTTCTAGTAAGTTATTTTCTTAAGATATTTTCACTTCTAGACAAATCACCAAACTTCACTGGGTTTATATCTTAGAACCAAAGTTGCTAAGGAAATACTGACTTGGGTCATTTTCTTTCCGTGGCACAGAGTGATTGTCTTATCTCACGAAAGCCCTCCCTCCCTCAGCTCCCATGTCCATTTTAGAAGACCTCAGAGCAGCTCATATAGACCTGGCGCTGCCGGGTGTGCTCCCTCAGTATATTTTTGCAGCATAATCTATTTAGTGAGGAAGGGGAGGTCAACAGGACCATAAGACCACAGTCCCTTGCTGACAGGACTTGTCTTTTCTCTCACCTCCCTTTTCTCTCACCCCCCAGTTGTCTTCTGAGACCTGCAGTTGTTGGCCCCACTCTCGCCTCTCCTCTGTCTGGTCTCAGCTCTGCTGTCCTCTTTTGGCATCTCCTCCCCCTCTTGAGGTCCTTTCTGCTAATCGGTGAATTGCCTGGCCATTGTCTTCCCAACAACATCTGTAGAGCCCAGAGGGCCCTCAGTGGATACTTGGGTCAGCTGCTGTGGCTGCACTTTCCCTGGATACCCTCTGAGAGCTGCCCAGGGTGGTGCCACCCAGGCCAAGATGCCACTGGGCTCAGCAAGTCCTGCTGTGTGACCAGCCACTGCCATCTCCTGGCCAAAGCCCCACAGTTCACCCTTGGGTTCAATCGTGTGCTCTCCTGGTCTGCACTGCCAACCAGGATTAGAGAGGTGCTCGTGAGCTCCCCCACCTTATAAGGCACAGAAGAACTTAGAGAATCAGCCGAGAGTGCCACCCGTGTACCTATCTCAAGACTCCCTCTGAGTCCAAGCACATCTCTTCCATAGAAGAACATCAGCTCTGGGGTCTTAGATCTCATTATTTTGTCTTCAACCTAGCTGGTCATATGAATCATCTAAAAGGGACCTTAAAAGGCACTGTCCTAATTCTGGGGCATTTGTCTGCACAGGGGCTCTGAACAGCAGACCCTCCTGGCACCAGTGTTAAGTTAGGTTTTTTGCATGGTAGCTGTGAAGTTTCTAATGGGTGACTCTGTAGGAATACGGAAGTCTTCTGTTGAGTTGCTAAGCCATTTGGTAGCTGAACCCTGGCACACATAAAGCCAAACTTTCCCAAATGACACATTCGACATTTCTACTGAACAAAGCTAAGAAGCAGAGGCCAAACGTGCTACCTGTCCGCTCTAGGCTAAGTTCTAAGCCAGCTGACCCTGTGGGTATTCTTCTCTCCCATCCCTCATTCCCAGATGGTAATGGCACACAGGATCCTCACAGGTGGGCAGACTCTTGCCTATAATAACATTTGCCGGGACCTACGGAATCGCCAGCTCTGCTTTGGATATGCCCCTGGCATCTGAGATCTCTGCTTCCCTGGGCAGAAGTGCTTTGACATCGCAGGGCAGGTGTAGACCCTGAAACTAAGGCCTAGGCTTTTAGAAGCTCAATGGAACTGCCAAAGGTAGACTTCTAGAAGTGGGCGAAAGAGCCTATTATGAAGTGATTGTATCCCCTACCCAAATAATATATTGAAGCCCTAACCCCCAATGTGGCGGCATTTGGACATAAAGTCTTTTTTTTTTTTTTTTTTTTTTGAGACAGAGTCTCACTTTGTTGCCCGGGCTACAGTGAGTGCCCTGGCGTCAGCCTCACTCACAGCAACCTCAAACAATCCTGCTGCCTCAGCCTCCCGAGCAGCTGGGACTACAGGCATGCGCCACCATGCCTGGCTAAGCTTTTCTATATATATTAGTTGGCCAATTAATTTCTTTCTATTTATAGTAGAGACAGGGTCTCACTCTTGCTCAGGCTGGTTTTGAACTCCTGACCTCAAGCAATCTTCCCGCCTTGGCCTCCCAGAGTGCTAAGATTACAGACGTGAGCCACCATGCCAGGCCCTGGACATAAAGTCTTTAGGGAGATAATTAACATTAAATGAGCTCTATAAGAATGGGGCCTGAATCCAGTAGTGCTGATGTTCCTTATAAAGCAGGAAAAGATACCAGAAATCTCTCTCTCTGCATGTGCCCAGAGGACACAGCGAGAAGGTGGCTATCTACATGCCAGGAAGAGGGACCTCACCAGAGGCCCAGAGGACACAGCAAGAAGGTGGCTATCTACATGCCAGGAAGAGGGACCTCACCAGAGGCCCAGAGGACACAGCGAGAAGGTGGCTATCTACATGCCAGGAAGAGGGACCTCACCAGAACCAGCTATGCTGGCACCTTGGTCTCAGACTTCTGGCCTCCAGAACTGCAAGAAAATAAATTTCTGTCTTTTAAGCTACCTGCCTAGTCTGTGGTATGTTTTCATGGCAGCCTGAGCAGACTAATACAGAGCCCATAGTCTAACAAGTCTGAATGTGTAGGCTTCAGCTAACAATTGAGTATTCAGTCGACTTGGGAAATTAAAAGCTTCTAGCTTTGCCTGCATGGACCAAGGCTACCCCAGACAAGAGAGATGGAGATCAGAGACCTTATTAAGCTGCGTAATTACCATAATGCTGGATGTCAACTATCCCATCCCATTTGATTTTTTTAAAGGTATCAGATCAACTTAGGACACACAAAACAATTCTTTTATGTGCCCTTCCTAGAAATTAATTGTAAATCATCTGCTGCTTCTTTCCAAAAGACTAATTGAGAGAAGTGATTTTATGCAGGACTGATTGAAGGTCATCGTGCTGCTCACTTCCGGTTCTTGTTATCCCACTTTCCACCCTTGGGCGAAAGGGACCCACCCGTACTTGGAAGATGTTTTCTTGGCCTCATGCACAATCGCATTTGCTGGGTTATGCCTTCAGCTGTCATCAAGGGTTGTTAAGAAAAAAAAAACAGGCTAACGAAATCTAATATTTTCTTTGTTCTGGGAACACGGAAGGTGACGCTCACTGTCCCTCCGCCCTCAGCCCGGGAAGCCCCTGTGAAAGCCCTCTGGCAAAGCCGCCTTGCTAGAGAAGGCTTTGCATGCCACGGGTAGCAGGCGTAAGTTTTCCTCAGTTCATAAGAGCACAGCAACTGTCTCTTTTGGTACTTTGCCTAATAGGAACTTAGAGCCTGCCTTATTTACTTTGGGACAGAGTCTCACTCTGCTGCCCGGGCTGGAGTGCCGTGGCATCGGCCTCGCTCACAGCAACCTCAGACTCCTGAGCTCAGAAGATCCTCGCGCTCGGCCTCCCAGAGTGCTAGGGTCACAGGCGTGGGCCCCCGCGCCCGGCCCAGAACCTTATTTCAAAGGTCAGAGATTCGGGCTCCCATGGGAGTACGCGGCTCCTCGCGCGGGTGGAGTTTGCGCTCCTGGATGGCGGGGGAGACCCCAAACGCGCCCCGCTCTGGGCCGGCCAGAATGAGATCTCAGGCTATGGAGCTTCCGAACTGAACGGCCAGTGGATTTTGTTTCTTGGACCAAGCTTTCCCTGCCAGCCTGTGAAGCCACTGAGCTTGGGGGTTCGCGCAGGACAGTCCATCAGCAGTCCTGCGCGCAGCAGTGAAGTTCCACCTCCTTTGCAGGTCAAGTTGTCGGCCTAATCCCCACAGATTTTTTTGCCAAATAGAATAGGAAAAGGGACACTGACTTCTAGCCGTTTACTAAGGTACCGTGTCACATGTACCCTGGAAGGACGATTCTGGATTTTTCTCCTCCGGCCCCCTCCCCTGATCATCGAAAGCCGTTTCTGTCCCTGCTGATCCTGACCCGCTCACACTCGGCTGGGCGCGGCCTTCTGCAGGCGCCGCCCACGGACACGCCCCCTCGCTGCGGGGAGGCGGGAGGGCAGAGGCGGGAGGGCAGAGGCGGGAGGGCAGCGCCGTGCGGGCCGCTGGTCCGGGCGGGCGGCGGCGGAGCGCGCACCTGCCCCGAGTGCACAGGCTGCTGCCCGGATCCAAGCCGCTCGGGAAGGGCGTGCTAGCGTTTGAACGCAGGAATTCTGCAAAATGCATATGTCGGAGCCTAGCATCCAGTGCGATGGCATGGAGAGGTGGGCTCTGCGGGGAGTGATCAGGTCACGAGTGCTTTGCCCTCATGAATGAAATTAGTGCCCTTAGAGGGTGACGGGAGCATCCTCCTCCCTTTCGCTCTTCCGTTTCTTGCCGAGTGCCGACACGGGTTTCCTCCTCTCTGGAGGACGCGGCAGCCACAAGCGCCCATCTCGGGAGCAGAGAGCGAGCCTCTACCAGATGTGGAATCTGCCAACGCCTCGGCCTCGCCCCTCCCGGCCTCCAGAACCGCGAGAGCATGTTGCCACTGCTTGCAGATTAACCGCCCTGTGGTGCTTTGTTCCAGCGGCAGGAACAAAAGGCTGCTTGTCGGCCAAGGTGGCTCCACAGCCCTGCGTCGTCGGTGAGGGGCGGTGAGGGCGTGGGTGCTCTCTCGCACCCTTGCTGGTCACCATGCGGAGCTCACCCTACCAGCAGAACCAGTCCTCACCGTCCCTAGTCCAAAACGCCTCCGTGTCTTACCCCGGAGCTAACGTGCAAATGCCTCTCCCCGTCCCTGGGGCTCACCGGGCGGCAGGGCCACCGCGGGGGCGGCGCGTGGAGTGGCGGGACGCTGGTGTGTCTCCCCACACTGGGTCCCTCCGCACCGGGCGGCAGGGCCACCGCGGGGGCGCGTGGAGTGGCGGGACGCTGGCGTGTCTCCCCACACTGGGTCCCTCCGCACCGGGCGGCAGGGCCACCGCGGGGGCGCGTGGAGTGGCGGGACGCTGGCGTGTCTCCCCACACTGGGTCCCTCCGCACCGGGCGGCAGGGCCACCGCGGGGGCGCGTGGAGTGGCGGGACGCTGGCGTGTCTCCCCACACTGGGTCCCTCCGCACCGGGCGGCAGGGCCACCGCGGGGGCGCGTGGAGTGGCGGGACGCTGGCGTGTCTCCCCACACTGGGTCCCTCCGCACCGGGCGGCAGGGCCACCGCGGGGGCGCGTGGAGTGGCGGGACGCTGGCGTGCCTCCCCACACTGGGTCCCTCCGCACCGGTCACGCTCAGGGGTCCTGGGACGGGCCACCTAGGCACGGGTCGGGGTTCCAACAAAACAGAGTCCCTAGTATGTAAGTATATTTTTGTATCAGCCCCAGTTAATGCTTCCCGCGGTATGTTGTGGCATTAAAGTGCCATGTAATTTAGAAGTGATAGTTGCACCAACTACGATCCATAGCTTTGATTTTGATAATTTTTTAATATATTGACATAGCAAACAAATTATAACATGAGAATAAACAGTCTTGACTGCAGTGATCCCTCTGCAAAGGGTATAGTTTCAAAAGAACTCCATGTCTATACAATTTGATTAATGAGTTTGTATTAAAATCTTATGAATTTATGGATTTCCTGCAGTAAGATCTCACTTTAATATCTTGGAATGAGGTATTTCCTTAGCAGCAGTAAATGATAGTTATTGGCAACCAGTCAAGAGATGACTGGCCTGTAAAATCAAATATTATTTTCAAACTGGCCAGCTGTGGTGGCATCATCATTGTCAATATCCTTTGCCCTTTATAGCAATGCCCGATTTCACACTTTGCCGTACATTTCCCAGAAAATTAAAATGTTCTTTAACTTATGCTCAGGACTTGAAAAACAAATAAACAATAATTAACAAAATACATTCGATTCAGAGTTCGTCTAAAAGAAGAATGCTGCCCAACTGAAATTAATTCATTCTGGAATCATTCTAAGGTCTCAAATTATGTACTGTAATGTAAAACAGTCACTTGGAATGGAATTTTATCAGCTTTTTTAAATTGCCTGATTAAGTCCCAAATAAGCAACTAGATTTGAAGAGGTAACAGGCAGTGATTAAAAGCAATCTGCACTAATGAATCCCATAACCAGAATAATTTGTCCTCAAAACATACAGGCTATGGAATCGGAATTCCCTCAAAGCCAAGTCAATAGGGAAGATGCCATCTTGTTCCCAGTATCTAGGACAAGTAACTTTGGTCTTCCTCACCCTGGGCTCTCCAGCAGGACAAGCAGGGGCAAAAAGCGACCTAAGGACTCAGTGATGACATGTCTGAATTGCACTCAGTCTAAGCTTCAGTCCAACCTTCTTTCTACAAGAAGCCAGACATGCATTGCAGCCTGGCAGCTCTCGCAGCCTCCCCCAGATCCTTCTCCATTTTCTCTTATAGGTATCACCTCCAGTGAATTTTTTTTTTTTTTTTTGAGACAGAGTTTCACTCTGTTGCCTGGGCTGGAGTGCCGGGGCGTCAGCCTCGCTCACAGCAACCTCCAATTCCTAGGCTCAAGCCATCCTCCTGCCTCCTTTTAGTAAATCTCTTACTGGCTTCGGATGGCCCCTGCTTCTACCACTTGCAGCCGAGAACCCGGTTGTCATTCCTGGTAGAAGTCTGCTGCAGATCTCTGGGGTGCACCCACGCCCCACAGCCAATCAGCCACCAGATCTCACAGGGACTGCCTGCCCAACCTCATGTCCGTACCCGTCCTTTCTCCTCTGCTGCAACTGCCACATCACTCCCCACCAAGACGACTACAAGGTGACAGGAGGTGCTGCCTGAGTCTCATCTACCTGCCTTCCATATCACGGCTAACGATGCCAGTAAGATTGGCTTGGATCTCTCAGTAGAGGTTATATATAAAGTCCATTTCAGGCCGGACGCGATGGCTCACACCTGTAATCCCAGCACTCCGGGAGGCCGAGGCGGGCAGATTGCTCAAGGTCAGGAGTTCAAAACCAGCCTGAGCAAGAGAGAGACCCTGTCTCTACTAAAAATAAAAAGAAATTAGCCGGCCAACTAAAAATATAAAGAAAAAATTAGCTGAGCATGGTGGCACGTGCCTGTAGTCCCAGCTACTCGGGAGGCTGAGGCGGGAGGATCCCTTGAGCTCAGGAGTGTGAGGTTGCTGTGAGCGAGGCAGACGCCACAGCACTCTAGCCCGGGCAATAGAGTGAGACTGTCTCAAAAAAAAAAAAAAAAAAAAAAAAGAAGCCTTTTGATTTCCCCCTCTCCATCTACAACCTACCTCTGTGTCCCAATTTGTCATGAAATCAGGAGAAGAGTATTCTTCACAGGGCCATCCTTTAAATTCCAGCATGGTTGTCAGTACGAGTGAACTTAAACACTTTCACCGTAGCAACATTTTGGTTTTAGGGGGAGTGAAAATGAATAGAAAGTGGCATCTGAGTCCCACAGTAACAATGTCGCATCCATTCAGAGTTCAAGCACAAATAACAGAGTCCACTCTATTCCCGACAGCAGCAAGGGACTTACAGGGGTGTCAAATGGTTTGTAGGGTTGATGGAAGAAACGGACTTCAGTGTAAGCATCCAGCTACAACCCTTCCCCGCCACCACACCACAGGGTCAACCGGCCACGGAAGCTACTGGCAGTCAGAGATCTGCTATGATCAGAAAGCTGTAGACCGGATGTTGCCTGCTGATTTGTGAAGCTGCTTCTGTCGTAATCGACACAAGGAAAACTGGTTTTCACAGGCAGTGAGAGTATGCCCTAACACATCCAGCTTGCAGGGGCAAGAGGAAACTTAACAAGAGCTTATAAATGTGATTATATCAAAATAGACCTCTGAAGGGCTAGATTCCCCATGTAAGGAGCTGCTACGATGTTACTTTAACCTCTCAAGACCTGTCTGCTACCCATGACCACATTTGAATTTTGTTAACAGAGGAAAGCTCACTACAGGTAAAAAATTTCAAGCAGCTTAGGAATTTAGGATTTGATAATTAATACTAAATTGAGTGCCATTTTCAAGTGCATTTAGTGACTAAAATACATCAGTCTATAATTTCTATTTTGTGTTTTTCCCCAGTCTTTTGCTTCTTGGAAGCTTGTTCTGTTTTCAGTGTACATTTGCTCTGACCTTGAGCAATGCAGGGTAAGTTGTCCTGTGTAGTGAGAAGTTCTCTTTTGACCCCCTGAAACTTACCCACTAATAGGCTACTGCTAACCGGGAGCTCTACCAGTGACATAAATAGTTAACACATCTTGTATGTAATATATACTATATTCTTACAATCAAGTAAGCTAGAGAAAAGAAAGAAAACAAGGAAAAGAGAATATATTTGTTATTTAGGTGGAAGCGGATTATCATAGACATCTTTATCCTTGTTATTTTCACGTTGAGTCAGCTGAGGAAGAGGAGGGTTGGTCTCGCTGTCTCAGGGAAGACGGAGGGGGAAGAAAAACTGTGCATCAGAACAACTGGGCAGGCCAGGCGCAGTGGCTCACGTCTGTAATCCTAGCACTCTGGGAGGCCGAGGCAGGTGGATTGTTTGAGCTCAGGAGTTCAAGACCAGCCTGAGCAAGAGCGAGACCCCGACTCTACTAAAAAAAAATTAGACAACTAAAAGAAATTAGTCGGACAACTAAAAGTATATATAAAAAATTAGCCGGGCATGGTGATGCGTGTCTGTAGTCCCAGCTACTCGGGAGGCTGAGGCAAGAGGATGCTTGAGCCCAGGAGTTCAAGGTTGCTGTGAGCGAGGCTGACACCATGGCACTCTAGCCTGGGCAACAGAGTGAGACTCTGCCTCCAAAAAAAAAAGCATGGAAAACCATGCTTTTATTGCTGGGAATAATGGAGGAAAACCATGCTTATCTGCAGGAACTAATGGAGGAAATTGTCTTGGTCTTGCTAGAGATTTAGACATCCGGATACAAGGTCATCAAACTTTGGAACATTCACTGCAAGCAGGACATCTCCAAGGCACGCAGCCATCAGACTAGCCAAAGTCAAAGTGAAACAGAAAATCCTGCAAACCACAAGAAGAAAACATCCGAAACTGGTTGCAGAGAGTCTGAGAAATGATGAGCGCCAGAGAAGGGATTTGCAAATCTGAAAAGGGGGAAGGCTAGAGAGAACCCAGACTGGGATTGAAGGCAAAGGTGACTGTGTGAAGTCACGGTTTCATGCTCTAAAGAAATAGGCATTTCTTTATACCTATCTCTTATAGCATGTGTGTGTACATGTTTCCTAGCTCTGTTTCTTGCAAGAACCTAGGAACAAGATATCCCGGTAGCAACAAATACGTTAAGTGCCCAGATACTGGTTTCTCAATAACTTTCCTCACTAAAAAGAAGGGTCAGGAAACTATGGCTTGTGGGCCAAATCCAGCCCATGTCCCAATTCTGTTTTACTGGATCACGGCCATGCCCGGTCACTTATCTATGATTGCATTTGCACTATTAACAGCAGAAATCAGTCAAGGCAGGGCCCACGGCCCACAATGTGTGAAATGTTTACTATCAGGCGCTTTCCAGAAAAAGGAAAGTTTTGCTGATCTGCTTGAAATAAACCAAGACTCCTTGGAGAAATGGCTAATTCCCGGGCTAGATCAGGGAAAGTACAAGATGAGCCTGAGACATCTCACACAGGAAAAAAAAGCTCAAAGGACATAGGATCCGGTTTCCGGCTGGGGGCCGGGTCCACCGGCCAAATCTGGGACGATTTGAGCATCAAAATAAATGACCCTAATGAATTATAATCCACTGAATAAAATTTCATGAGTTTACAATGATACAAACATATAAGGAATGCTTTTCCTTGCCATCAAAAACCAACTAATAAATGTAGAAAGAACAACGAGACAAAAGCCACTGCAGGGCTGATGGGTTCAGTGGGCACCATCTGTGGACGCCTAGGCTGGCGAGTGGAGGTTTGAGCCTCGGCCAGCGTCCCGCTTCTCAGACCTTCCCACAGAACACCTCTCAGTGACAAAGGGGAAATGGCAGTCT
The DNA here is from genome assembly GCA_008750895.1 of Mirza zaza. Classification (NCBI taxonomy): domain Eukaryota; kingdom Metazoa; phylum Chordata; class Mammalia; order Primates; family Cheirogaleidae; genus Mirza; species Mirza zaza. The sequence goes on from VSMD01021073.1 coordinate 112,695, forward strand.
TCTCCACCTGCAATGTCACCGGTCACCAACCTAGCTGGTGATCAGGGTCAGCAGTGGCGAGTGGGTGACCCTCATGAGACCCACGGAAAGGGGACATACAATTCTGGATGGCAGACTCCCGCAGGGTGGACGTCCTGACGTAGACGGTCACACTGTGGCTTTTCGGGCAAGAGAGCAGCCCTGGGCTGTCGAGGGGTGAAGAGCCATCACGTCAGCAACTTGATTTCAAGTAGTTCAGAAAGTGAATGGCAATGGCTATTATCAGAGACGATGAACAGATACATTATTAATAATCGGGGAATCTGGGTGAAAGAGACGTGCTTGTTCCTCATTGTTCTCGTAACTTTTCTGTAAGTCTGAAATTTCAAGTCAAGCTTTAAAAACAGATAGCTTTTCAAAAAAAAAAAACATGTCTATAAAATGGTTTGATCGTTGCCATTTTGGCAAGGGTGTGAAAAAACAAGCAATCATGGATATTTCTGAGTGGGAAGGTATATAGGTAATGTTTCTTATGAAGGGCTGACAATATCTACCAAATTTTAAAATCCATGCATTCTTTGCCCCAGTAATTCTACTTCCATATTGATACTACAGATATGTATATCTATATATGAACACATATACATGGGTATAGGATAACCTCCAAGTTACATGAAATAAAAATAATGTGCAGAAATGTGTGAAATATGCAATTTATATATATAAAAAGAACCATGTATATTTACTACTATAAATGCTGGTCATATCTGAAAGAGTAGGAAACAGTAGACAGGTGAAAAGGTGGATAAGAGACTTTGTCCATCATTTTAAGAGTAAAGAGGGCATGGGTACAGACAAGGTGGAAAATTTAAGCTATTTTCGCAAAGAATCTTAGATTTCACCTCTTGATGGATGGGAGGGACCACAATTTCCCTATCCCTCGAGTCTGGACTTTGGTGAATTGACAATGTGGCCAGTTCTGAGCCTAAATACTATGCACCTGTGACTGCCATGAGACTGATGTCCAGAAAATCTGGCTGGAAGGTGAGAGCTATTGCCCGAGCTAGAGTGCCATGGTGTCAGCCTAGCTCACAGCAACCTCAAACTCCTGGGCTCCAGCAATCCTCCTGCCTCAGCCTCCCAAGTAGCTGGGACTATAAGCGTGCACCACCATGCGCAGATAATTTTTTCTATAAATTTTTAGTTGGCCAATTAATTTCTTTCTATTTTTAGTAGATACGGGCCTCGCTCTTACTCAGGCTAGTCTCGAACCCCTGACCTTGAGCCATCCTCCCGCCTTGGCCTCCCAGAGAGCTAGGATTATAGGCATGAGCCACCGCACCTGGCCCCTCTCATTTATTATTAATAGCCAGTGAGCCTTTTTTTGAAGTTGAATTTCACTCATTTAGAAACTCTTTGAAATTGTTTAGCCAGGGATCGGCTGGTATGGACAGTCTGAACTTCCACATTGGTGGAGAAGTTACAGAGATAGAGAGGGATAATTTTAGGAGTGGACACAGTATAAATTTGCCTCCACGCTCTTTGCCTTTGAAGCATAAGCAGATTAACTCACCATGTCTTAATTACTATGATATTCGTATAATCAAATTGCCTCCATGCTCTTTGCCTTTGAAGCATAAGCAGATTAACTCACCATGTCTTAATTACTATGATATTCGTATAATCAAATTGGAGATCATTTAGTGCGTGCCTTTACATTGAATGTGAATTGTACGAAAACTCTAGTTGTTCCCGTCTTTTACAAGAGGAGTGACCTTTTATGTTAGGATTCAAACTTTGAATTCTGCTCTTAACCCATTTCTTCTTAGATTTGTGGTTTTGTAAAGTTTGACTGCTTTAACACTATCTGTAAAGAAATTCAAAACAACAAATATTAACAGTGTGCCTCAATGCCTTCTATTGCCCCTGAAAGGGTGATTTAAATTTGGATCTCAACTCAAGATATCTTGAATCAGACAAGAAATTGGATAACTGCCAACCCTCCCATCTCTTGGCTGCCAGATTTCTCCCAATTAGTTTGAGGCTCCACAGAACAAGGACCCTGGCTAAATTTCAGCTGGCATCTGTTCAACCTTTATATTTCTCAAATCTATCGCATCTCGTTCCATAGTTTAGGCCCTCCACTCTCCTCCAGGCTGTTACAGTAACTCAAGACAAGATTGGAGGCTAGAGACCAACTTTATAATAGGGATACGGCCTTCTGTGATGTGATCCTGCTTATCTCCCACTACAACTTCTGTCAGTCACAGGATAGAAAAAAGGTTTGCCTGACCAGACCAATTACTTTCAGAACACTGAGCACTTGCATATGCTGTCTCCTGTGATTTGAATGTCCTCCCCACAAGATAAACGTCTATTCGTCCTTTGAGTCTCAACTCAAGCGTCAGTATGTGAACCTCCAAGTGGGGCTAAGTGTTCACCTTCCCTTACAGACCTGCTATCCACATAGCCCTATTGTAGGGTGTTGATTTCTTTGTTTCTTCCATTGTTCAGAGTTCCTTTCTATCCCTATGTCATAGGCTATTATATACTAGAATACTCAAGTTATACCGAAGGACTGCCTTGAAGAGCAAAAAAAAAAAAAAAGTTATATTTTTCCAAGAAAAATGCCCCTGATGTTTAAGAACTATATTTATAAAGAGTGATAGAATGAAAATACAGGACAATTCCTGACTAGGCTTTCAAACATTATTCAAGAAATCTATCAATCACACTAATGAGGAATCCTTATTAACTGTATATGCCAAACAGCAGCTGACAGGGTATTATGGAAGTTTTATGATCGCTGGCAACAGTTATGGTTTGAATATAATCTTAAATTTTTTGCTCTTTGGATCTCAGTTCCTTGAATTAAAAGGACTGTATTGTACAGCTAGGAATTGCTTATGGGAATACTTATAAAACTGCATAAAGATATATGCATCAGCCTGTTCACTGGAACAGTTATAAGAGCTAAAAACTGGGCACAACTGAAATTTATTACATGGGAAAGGTTAAAAAAATTATGTGAAGTCAATGCCATCCAGTTTTGTGCAACATTTAAAAGATGCTGAACTATGTGTAATGATTTGAAAGTCTGTTCATGACCTATTTTCTGGAAAAAACATGTTGAATGTATATATGATCAATTATGATCCTACTGAACATAAAGACATATTTACACATAAATATGTACATATTTGTGTAAGAATGGTTAGGGGAATAATCACCAAAACAAAAGCTTGTAAAATAAGAGTGGGATGGGAGAGAGGGAGATGCTATAAGAGAAAAACAATTCCAATAGATGCTTTGACTTTCTCAGCTGACTATATTCTCAGCATGATAGAAATAAGTGATATCAGCACCCAGTTCAAGTTTTTTGGTCTTGGGAACCCTTTATGATATTAAAATTAAGACCCCAACTAGATTTTGTTTGTATGGTTTATATCTATTGATATACAAATTAAAAGTTAAAGCTGAGATATTTAAGACACATTTAACTTAATATTAATCTTAGGTTAACATAAATCACATTTTTATGAAATTACCCAAGTGAGGATAGTAGCATTGTTTTATATATCACTACCTTGATTCATGTTAAGTTATACTGCCATTCTGCAGAAGGATAAGAAACGGAGGGCCATTTTATTAGTCAGGGTTTTTCAGAGAGACAAATAGAAGACATCGATATAGACGTACGGGATGGGATTAATTCAGGGTCTCAACAGGCTGTCTGCAAGTTGGAGACCCTGGGATGTTGGCAGTGCTGCTCAGTCCAAATTTTTTTTTTTTTGGCCTCTCATTTATTTTATATCTTCTTTGATCTTATTTAATACATTTTATATTATGCTGTTCCATATGTAACACTGTTAATCTCTCCCCATATGTCTATATCGATGTCTCCTGTTGTTTGTCTGAAGTTTCTTAATTATCAAGCCCAACAGTATTATGTACTCAATTTAGTAGACTACAATGATGACTTTAAGGAAGATTAACTTTCTTTCAGGCTACGACATAGAGCCAAAACCTAAAGATTAAAGGCCAGAGATCACAATGGCTCAAGAGAGAAAACAAAGCAACAATGTCCAACCCAACAGAATGAACAGTAATCTGCCTCACCTATCAGTTCTCTCAATAAATATGAATGGCTTAAACTCCCCACTCAAGAGACATAGGCTGGCTGAATGGATAAAAAAATACAAGCCAAGTATGTGCTGTCTTCAGGAAACACACCTAACCTGCAAGGATGCATATAGACTAAAAGTAAAGGGGTAGAGATCAGTATTTCAAGCAAGCGAAAGCCAAAAGAAGGCTGGCATGGCGGTTCTGATCTCAGATGATTTAGTTTTTAAACCAACAAAAGTAGTGACAGACACAGATGGTCATTATATAATGGTGAAGGGTACAGTTCAACAAGAAGATATAACAATTTTAAATATATATGCACCCAACTTAGGTGCATCAAAATTCATAAAGCAAAGATTACTGGATCTAAGCAAATTGATTAACAGCAACTCCATAATCACCGGAGATTTCAACACCCCACTGACGGCACAGGACAGATCCTCCAAACAGAAAATAAAGAAATAATGGACTTAAACAAAACTCTAGAACAATTGGGTCTGACTGACATTTACAGAACATTCTACCCAAAACCCACTGAATATACGTTCATCTCATCAGCTCATGGGACATTCTTTAAGATTGACCATATCCTAGGACACAAAGTAAACCTCAAGAAATTTAAAAAAATAGAAATCATACGATGTATCTTCTCAGATCACAGTGGAATAAAAGTAGAAATCAACCCTAACAGAAACTCACATTTCTACACAAAAACGTGGAAATTAAACAACCTCTTACTAAATGATTACTTCATAAATGAAGAAATCAAGATGGAAATAAAAAAAATTCTATGAACAAAATGGCAATGGAGAGACAAGTTATCAAATCCTCTGGGACACAGCTAAAGCAGTACTGAGAGGAAAGTTTATCTCCATAAATGCCTATAACCAAAAGTCAAAAAGATCACAAATAGACAATCTAATGAATTGACTCAAAGAGCTGGAAAAAGAAGAACAGACCAGCCCCAAACCCAGCAGAAGTGAAATTAACAAGATCAAACCAGAACTAAACAAAATTGACAACAGGGAAATTGACAACAGGAAAGCTATATAACAAAACAAAAATTTGGTTCTTTGAAAAAATAAACAAAATTAACACGCCTTTGGTTAGGGTAATGAAAAGCAGAAAAGAGAAACTGCTAATAAGCTCCATCAGGAGCAAAAAAGAAGATATCACAACTGATCCCAAGGAAATACAAGATATAATTTACGAATATTACAAAAACCTTTATGCACACAAACTGGAAAATGTAGAGGAAATGGACAAATTTCTAGAAACACACAGCCACCCTAGGCCCAACCAGGAAGAAATAGAATTCCTGAACAGACCAATCTCAAGAGCTGAAATAGAAACAGCAATGAAAAATCTTCCTAAAAAGAAAAGTCCTGGCCCAGATGGCTTCATACCCAAATTTCACCACACTTACAAAGAAGAACCGGTGCCTATCCTGCAGAAACTATTCCACAACATTGAGAAGAATGGAAATCTCTCCAACACCTTTTATGAAGCAAATATAACCCTGATACCAAAACCAGGAAAGGATGCAACAAAAAAAGAAAACCACAGACCAATATCCCTTATGAATATAGATGCAAAATTTTCAATAAAATCCTAGCTAAGCGAATCCAGATGCTTATCAAGAAAATAATCCTTTCCATGCTACCCGCGGAAGGGGCCCATACGGCGTTGTTCTGGATTCCCATCGTAACTTAAAGGGAAACTTTCATGATGTCCGGAGCCCTTGATGTCCTGCAAATGAAGGAGGAGGATGTCCTCAAATTCCTTACAGCAGGAACCCACTTAGGTGGCACGAACCTTGACTTCCAAATGGAACAGTACATCTACAAAAGGAAAACTGATGGCATCTACATCATAAATCTGAAGAGGAACTGGGAGAAGCTTCTGTTGGCAGCTCGTGCCATTGTTGCCATTGAAAACCCTGCTGATGTCAGTGTCATATCCTCCAGGAATACTGGCCAGCGAGCTGTGCTGAAGTTTGCTGCTGCCACTGGAGCCACTCCTATTGCTGGCCGCTTCACTCCTGGAACCTTCACTAACCAGATCCAGGCAGCGTTCCGGGAGCCGCGTCTTCTGGTGGTTACTGACCGCAGGGCTGACCACCAGCCTCTCACAGAGGCATCTTACGTTAACCTGCCTACCATTGCTCTGTGTAACACAGATTCTCCTCTGCGTTATGTGGACATTGCCATCCCATGCAACAACAAGGGGGTTGACCCACTCTGTGGGTCTGATGTGGTGGATGCTGGCCCGGGAAGTTCTCTGCATGCATGGCACCATCTCCCGTGAACACCCATGGGAGGTCATGCCTGATCTCTACTTCTACAGAGATCCTGAAGAGATTGAAAAGGAAGAGCAAGCTGCCGCCGAGAAAGCTGTGACCAAAGAGGAGTTTCAGGGTGAATGGACAGCTCCAGCTCCTGAGTTTACTGCTACTCAGCCTGAGGTTGCAGACTGGTCTGAAGGCGTGCAGGTGCCCTCTGTGCCTATTCAGCAGTTCCCCACTGAAGACTGGAGTGCTCAGCCTGCCACGGAAGACTGGTCTGCAGCTCCCACTGCTCAGGCCACTGAATGGGTGGGAACAACCACTGAGTGGTCTTAAGTTCTTCTACAAACTCTTAAAAATGGAAATAAGGTTGATGGAAAATAAACATGAGTTTCTAAAAAAAAACAAAAGAAAATAATCCATCACGACCAAATGGGCTTCATCCTAGGGATGCAGGGATGGTTCAACATATGCAAATCTATAAATGTAATTCACCACATAAACAGAAGCAAAAACAAAGACCATATGATTCTTTCAATAGAGGCAGAAAAAGCTTTTGACAAAATTCAACACCCTTTCATGATAAGAACAGTTAATAAAATAGGCATAGAAGGAACATACCTAAAAATGATACAAGCCATATATGACAGACCCATAGCCAATGTCATACTGAATGGGGAAAAATTGAAAGCATTCTCACTTAGAATTGGAACCAGGCAAGGCTGCCCACTATCTCTACTTCTATTCAACATAGTGCTGGAATTCCTGGCTATAGCAATCAGGCAAGAAAGCAGAATTAAAGGTATCCAAATTGGGGCAGAAGAGATCAAACTTTCACTGTTTGCTGATGATATGATATTATATTTAGAAAACCCCAAGGACTCAACCAAGAGACTCCTGGAAGTTATAAATGAATTTAGTAAAGTCTCAGGATACAAAATCAATATACAGAAATCAGAGGCATTCATATACACCAACAACCATCAAATTGAGAACCAAATCAAAGACTCAGTACCCTTCACAATAGCAACAAAGAAAATAAAGTACCTAGGAATGTATTTAACCAAGGAGGTAAAAGACCTCTACAGGGAGAACTATGAAACACTAAGGAAGGAAACAGCAGAGGATGTAAACAGATGGAAATCTATATCATGCTCATGGGTCGGTAGATTCAACATTGTTAAAATGTCTATACTACCCAAACTGATCTACAGATTCAATGCAATACCTATTTAAATCCCAACATCATTCCTCACAGATATGGAAAAAATAATTTTACACCTCATTTGGAACCAGAGAAGACCCCGCATATCAAAAGCAATTCTAGGTAATAAAAACAAAATGGGAGGTATTAATATGTCAGATATCAAACTATACTACAAAACTGTAGTAATTAAATCAATTTAGTATTGGCACAAAAATAGGAATATTGACAATGGAACAGATCTGAGAACTCTGATAGAAAACCATCTTCATATAGCCAACTAATCTTTGACAAAGCAGACAAAAACATACACTGGGGGAAAAAATCCCTTTTCAACAAATGGTGCTGGGAAAACTGGATAGCCACTTGTAGAAGGCTGAAGCAGGACCCACACCTTTCACCTCTCATAAAAATCAATTCACGCTGGATAACAGACTTAAACCTAAGGCATGAAACTATTAGAATTCTAGAGGAAAATGTTGGAAACACTCTCCTAGACATCAGCCTAGGCAAAGAATTTATGAAGACGACCCCAAAGGCAATCACAGCAGCAAAAAAAATAAATAATCACATGATCAAACTAAAAAGCTTCTGCACAGCCAAAGAAATAGTCATGAAAGTAAACAGACAACCTACAGAATGGAAGAAAATTAGACATCCTACACATCTGCTAAGGGGCTGATAGCTAGAATCTACTTAGAACTCATGAAAATCAGCAAGAAAAAAATCAAACAACCCTATCAAAAAGTGGGCAAAGGACATGAACAGAAACTTTTCTAAAGACGACAGAATAATGGCTAACAAACATATGAAAAAATGTTCAACATCTCTAATCATCAGGGAAATGCAAATCAAAACTAAATGAGATATCACTTATAAGAATGGCCTTTATCAAAAAGTCCCAAAACAATAGATGTTGGTGTGGATGCAGAGAGATAGGAACACTCTTACACTGGTGGTGGGACTGCAAACTAGTTCAATCTCTATGGAAAGCAATATGGAGATACTGTAAAGTGATACAAATGGATCTACCATTTGATCCAGCAATCCCATTACTGGGCATCTACCCAAAAGATCAAATGACACTCTACAAAAAAGACACCTGCACTCGAATGTTTATAGCAGCACAATTAACAATTGCAAAGCTGTGGAAACAACCCAAGTGCCCATCAATTCATGAGTGGATTAATAAAATGTGGTATATGTATACCATGGAGTACTATTCAGCTCTAAGAAACGATGACGATATAGCACATCTTATAGTTTCCTGGTTAGAGCTGGAACCCATACTACTAAGTGAAGTATCCCAAGAATGGAAAAACAAGCACCACACATACTCACCAGCAAACTGGTATTAACTGAGTACCACCTAAGTGGACACATAGGAACTACGTTAATGGGGTATTGGGTGGGTGGGAAGGGGGAGAGAGGGGCGGATAAGTACATACATAATGAGTGAGACATGCACCATCTGGGGGATGGTCACACTTGAAGCTCAGATTTGTGGGGGAAGGGGGGACAAAGGCATTATTTGAAACCTTAAAATTTGTACCCCCATAATATGCTGAAATAAAATAATACATTTTATATTTTTTCCCCAACATAGGCTTTATTAATCTTTTATAGGCTTGATCTAGTTACCTTACGCTTTTTGTTCCCATTATAATAAATGATGTCTTTTTAAAATTTGAGTTTCGTTTTTAGTTTTTCTGTTTTATATAAAAATATAATTGATATTCGTCTTATGTCTGGCAACCTCGTTATACCCATTTGCTTTTCATTTTCCAGAAAGTCTTCAATATATTTTGTTCTAATAACAGCCTTTTTGAATTGCTAATATTCTTAAATAAAAATAAGAAAATAAGTTTATTTCAGAGTATTACAGGGGTACAAACACTTTGGTTGCATAAATTGCTTTTGTACCACCCGGCAAGCATGCCCATACCCCAGACGGCATTCAGAAAAAGCAATTGACAAAATTCAGCACCCTTTTATGAAAAGAATGCTTAACAAAATAGCATAGACAGGACTTGCCTCAAAATGATAAAAGCCATATTTGACAAACCCACAGCCAACATCATAGTGAAGGGTGAAAAATTGAAAACATTCAGCTAAGAACTGGTACCAGACAAGGTTGCCCTCTATCACCACTTCTATTCAACATAGTGCTGGAAGTTCTAGCTAGAGCAATCAGGCAAGAGAAGGAAATCAAGAGCATCCAAATGGGGGCAGAAGAGTCAAACTATTGCTTTTTGCTGATAATATGATCTTTTATCTAGAAAACCCCAAAGATTCTGCCAAGATACTACTGGGATTGATAAATAAGTTCTGTGAAGTCTCATGCTCAGTCCAAGTTTGAAAGCCTCAGGACCAGGGAAGCTGATGGTGTGACTCTAGTCTGAGGCTAGAGGCCCGAGGACCTGGGGGCCACTGGTGTAAGTCCTGGAGTCCAAAGGCTGGAGAGCCTGGAGTTGAGATGTCACAGGGCAGGAGAAGGGGGTCATAGCTCCAGGAGAGAATGAATTTGCCTTTGCTCTGCCTTTCTGCTCTAACTGGGTCCCCAGCCGATTGGAGGGTGCCTGCCCACACTGAGGGCACGCCTCCTCACTCGGCCCAATCTCCTCTAGAAACACCCTCACAGACATACCCAGAAATGACGCTTTTTACCAGCTCTCTAGCTATTCCTTAACCCAGTCAAGTTGATGCCTGAAGTTTACCACTTCGGTGCGGCGCTCAGTAGCCGCAAAACCTTGTCCCCACCGGCACTCACAGGCCACACGGCAGTCTGTGCTGTGCATGGACGAAAATCCATTTGCTCTTGTGTGACAAGGAAAGCTTTAAAGCACTGAAAGCTTGTTTTACTTTACAGGCAGCTTCACTTGCAATGTAAATCAGAATAGGTAACATATACATATATGTTTTCATTATGTTATTTTTAAATGTTCACAATTTTATTTCGATAAATGAAAAATTAGAAAAGTCATATCATGACTGTCGGCTAAAGTCGACACTCGGCTGTGCGCCTTCACATCATGGCTGTCAGCTAAAGTCGCTGTGCGCGTTTATCTGTGGCTATTGACTATAGTCGACACTGGTACCGAAGTGATTAATCATCACAAGTCCCTCCCTTGTCAACTTGGCACCCACATGCATCTCATAAACCATACTTAATTTCTAAATAATAACAATGTCATAGTTCTACCTAGCATGATACAATTACCCTGCACATAACCATAAACACCCTAATCTCCTTCCCTAGAAGAGGAGGTAAAGTCCTTGGGTGATATTTACTCTTATCCAGATATCCTATAACTTAAATGCTATGATGTAAAATTAAAAACACTTAAATACTAATATAAATTTTATGTTACATGATAAAGGAATATGAATAAAAATAGAGATATTTGCTTAATATACAAACAAACATTAACAAGATGGGAAGGGAATACTCATGACATTTACAGTCTTCCTTTCTGTAACTGATCATAGCTGGTATTTATGACGATCATTTTAGTGCCTATTCTGTATCCCCTTTGCCTTCAGCAAGCACCTCAGCTGATCATGGTTTTTTACCTTTCTGGATGACCCAAACCTTCATTCCAGAAGCATCTGGGTCATTTGTAGTCCTGCCTGGATTGGATCGGTGTAACTCCCCATTGGCCTAAGTCACATGGCACGGTGATACTAAGAAACTCTGCAAGTGATCTTTGAGACATTTTCTTTCCTTACCTCCACTGTGCAGCAGCAGCCCAATTTCCCCTTGGCAGTCAGGACAACCACCCAGGGAGTACAGCAAGAAGAGCCTAACGCTGCCAGGCGGCAGTCTTAACCTTCATCTCAATGGATTTTTTATTTTATCTCCTGGTGGAATTATTCCTCCATTGGGCTTTGCTGTCTAGAAGTCTCAGTTCCAAAACTTCATGGGGATAAGAAACAAATGTAAGAATGGATCACTAGGGGTAACAGTGAGTAGGGGCACACTCTCATTTCTACCCCTCAATTCCTGGACCCATGAAACCAGGCTATGGGAGAAACCATCACACTGAACACCGGTTTAGAGCACACGCAGAGTCCCGGAAGACTCTGCTCCAGCCCCTCAAGGTATTGCCAGCAGCTGAGGCTGCAACTGAGTCTGCAAAAGGCCTTTCCACATTCTTTCCATTCAGAGAGGTCTGTCCACACCTCTGGCCCAGACATTATTTTTTCCAGGTTTTTAATCATATTCCTCCCACACATCTGACCATCTAGGTGAACCATTGGCCGCAGCCTATGAACCAGTACAGACTACTATACCTCAGGCCGTCTCCCCTTCCAGCAAAAATGAACAAGCAGTTCCACTGTCCAAAGTTCTGCCCACTTGAAGGATTCTCCTTCACCACTGTCCTCCAGGGATGTCCCCAAAAGGAGCTGCAGTGCCGTAGCTGTAAACCTTTAATGCCTGCAAGCCAGAGTTCTCACCTCCCCGCTCAACTGAGTGTGGGGACATGGCCACGAGCCCACAGGTGTGGACTGGAAGAAAGGTAAATAGTAAGAGTGGGAGCCCCAAACACTTGGACCAATTTCTTGCGTAAATTGCTCGTGCCATCAGGGTCTGCTCAAGCCCGATCTCACACATACATACCACTTGCATCTGCCAATGGAGTGCTGCTGTGCACACCCAGCTTGCAACTCAGTGGGTCAGGATGATGCCCAGTTCGAGACAAGCATCTCATGTCATATCTTGGTGACACATGATTAGGTGTTCGGTCTCTACGAGGGCCTGTAGCAAGCCAGAAGTTGTTTCTCAAATGAGTTATCCACAGGGAATGATAGGGTTGGCCCTAAAACCTTAAGTATCTGTGCTTTGATTGATCCATGGGGCCTCCCAAAGGCCACAAAAAAGAATCTATCTGCCACTGACGCTGCAACCACCCCTGGCTCTGTTGAGTCAAAGCTTGCATGGCAGCAGCCCAGAACCACGCTGCAGAGCCCTGACTCATCTCGGGCCCTTCTTAAAACTAGTGTCTTTTCACGTTGCTTGGTAGATGGGCTAGGATGGCACACCCCAATGGGGACATACTGCTGCTAAAATCTAAAAAAGCCCATTAGACACTGTGCCTCTTTTTTGGAGGTAGGAGGAACCATTTACAATAAACTTCTCACCTTGGGAGATGTTATCCTCACAAGCCCCGTACCAATGCACCTTTAGAAATTTCACTTAAGTGAAAGGCCTTCAGATTTTCTTGGGGTTTATTTTCTACCTCTAATATAAAAATGTCTTATCAGTATGTCTAAGTAGTTACGGCTTCCTGATCACCAGGCCCAATCAGTGTATTTATAATAATATAATGACCCAGACATAATATAATGTCTTCTAAGAGGGAAATGTGATCAAGATCCCTGTGGACTAAATTATGACACAGGTAGAGAGAAATGATGCCTTAAGGTAAAATAAGTGAAGGCGTATCGCTGGTCATGCCAGCCAAAAGCAAGCTGCTTCTGACGGTTTTTACTAACAGGTATAGAATAAAATGCATTTGCCAGATCAGTAGCTGCATACCAGGTACCAGAGGTTGAGTCAATTTGCTCAAACAACAAGTCATAGTAACTAATTGGAATCACCATTTGACTAAGTTTGTGATTCAAGGTCTGTTTTCTACACAAGCCACATGGGCAAGGTGAGTAGGGCTGTGGTGAAAAAATCAACATCCCTGTGTTGGAGCAAAAGGAGAACTTCTTTCCCCTCTGCCCTTGGAAGTTTCACTGAAAAAAAAAAAAAAGCTCACAGTAAAGCAGATTAAGAAAAGTTGTATAAATTTCATTGTTACTGTAAGCACAGGGAGAATCAGGGTGATTGCAATGAGACCCAAATACTTTTTAAAAATTTAAAAATAAAGATATAAGTATTAAGGGGGTACGAATGTTTTTGTTACATAGATAGCTTTTGTAGTGCTTTCGTCAGGGCTCTAAGTGTGCCCATCACCTGAATAGTGTTCACTGTACACGTTAGGTAGGTTTTTACCTCTCCCCTCCCACACCCCCACTTCCCCATTTCTTGATTTCCAGGGATTTTTACTTCCTCTCTGTGCCCAAGAGTGCTCGATTAGTTCCAAATTACAGAGTATGTGTGATATTTAGATTTCCATTCTTGAGATACTTCATTTAGCATAATGGTCTCCAGTTCCATCCAAATTGCTACAAAAGACATTAATTCATTTTTGTATATGGATAAGTAGTGCTCCGTGGTGTATATATATATACACACACCACATTTTGTTAATCCACTCATGAATTGATGGGCACTTGGGTTGACTCCACATCTTCACAATTGTGAATGGTGCTGTAATAAATATTTGAGTACCAGTGTCCTTTAGACAAAATGACTTCTTTTCCTTTGGGAAAACACCCAGCAGTGAGATTTGCTGGGTTGAATGGTAAGTCTATATTTCTCTGAGAAATCTCCATACTCTTTTCCATAGAGGTCGTAGTAATTTGCAGTTCCACCAACAGTGTATAAGCATTCTTTTCACTCTGTATCCATGCCAGCATCTATTGTTTGAGGACTTTTTAATATGAGCCATTCTGACAGAGGTAAGGTAATATCTCATTGTGGTTTTAATTTGCATTTCCCTGACAATTAATGATGTGGAACATTTTTTTCATGTTTTTTGGCCATTTGTCCATCTTTTGAAAAGTTTCTGTTCAAGTTTTTTCCCTACTTTTTAATAAGGTTTGTTTTTTCTCTTGATTTGAGTTCCTTTGTAGGTTCTAGATATTAGCCCTCTATTGGATATATAGTTTGCAAATATTTTCTCTTATTCTGTAGATTTTCTGTTGGTTATTTCCTTTGCTGTGCAGAAGCTTTTTTTTAATTTAATCAAGTCCCATTTATTTGTTGTTGCTTTAATTACCTTTGGGAGTCTTACTCATAAATTCTTTAACCAGGTTTGATCTAGAAGAGTTTTTCCTTTATTTTCTTCTAGAATTTTTATGGTTTTGTGCCTTACATTTAAGTCTTTTATCCATCTTGATTTAGTTTTTGTGAGTGGCAAGAGATAGGGGTCCTGTTTCATTCTTCCATATGTGGCTATCCCATTTTCCCAGTACATTTATTGAGTAGGGCTTCCTTTCCCCCAGTGTATGTTGTTATCTGCTTTGTCAAAGATCAGTTGGTTGAACATAAATGGTCTTATATCTGGGTTTTCTGTTCTGTTCCATTAGTCTATATCTCTTTTTGTACTAATACCATGCTGTTTTGGTTACTATAGCCTGGCAGTATATTTTGAAATCTGGTAATTCGATGCCTCCAGGCTTGTTCTTTTTGCCCAAGATTGTTTCGGCTATTCAGGCTCTTTTTGGTTCCAATGCAAGCATACAATTATTTTTTCTAGATCTGTGAAATATGACATTGGTATCTTAATGAGGATTTCATTGAATGTGTAAATCACTTTGGGCAGTATGGACATTTTAACAATGTTGATTTTATTGATCCATGAGCATGATATGTTTTTCCATTTGTTTGTGTCATCTGCAATTTCTTTGCTCAGTGTTTTGTAGTTCTCGTTGGAGAGATCTTTCACCTCCTTCATTAAGAATATTCGTAAGTGTTGGCCGGGTGCGGTGGCTCACACCTGTAATCCTAGCTCTCTGGGAGGCCGAGGAGGGTGGACTACTCAAGGTTAGAAGTTCAAAACCAGCCTGAGCAAAAGCAAGACCCCATCACTACTAAAATTAGAAAAAATTGGCCAGCTAAAAATATATCGAAAAAATTAGCCAGGCATGGTGGCACATGCCTGTAGTCCCAGCTTCTTGGGAGGCTGAGGCAGAAGGATTGTTTGAGCCCAGGAGTTTGAGGTTGCTGTGAACTAGACTGATGCCATGGCACTCTAGCCCAGGCAACAGAGTGAGATTCTGTCTCAAAAAAAAAAAAAAAAAGATTATTCCTAAGTGTTTCATTTTCTACATAGCTATTATGAATGGTAGTGAGTCTTTAATTTGACTCTCAGTTTGACCATTATTGGTATGTAGAGATGCCACTGATTTGCATACATTGATTTTGTAACCTACGATTTTGCTGAATTTATTTATCAATTTCCAGGAGTCTCTTGGTAGACCCTTTGGGATTTTCTAGATAACAAGATCATATTGTCAGTGAAAAGCAAAGTTTGACTTCCTGTCTCTTGATTTGGATACCCTTTCTTTCTCTTGCCTTATGGCTGTGGCTAGGGCTTCTACCACCATGATAATAGAAGTGGTGACAGTGGGCACACTTGCCCTTTCCTAGTTCTTAGTAGGAATGCTTTCAACTTTTCCCCATTCTGTATGCTGCTGGCTGTGGGTTTGTCATATATGGCTTTAATAATCTTGAGATGTTCCTTCTATGGCTAGTTTGTTGATGGCTTTTTATCATGGTGCTGGATTTTGTCAAATATTTTTTCTGTATCTACTGAGATGATCATATGGTCTTTGTTTTTGGTTCTGTTTATGTGGTGAATCATTTATTGACTTACATGTGTTGAGCCATCCTTGTACCCCTGGGATGAAGCCTGCTTAGTCTTGGTGGATTTTATTTTTTTAATGTGCTGTTGAATTTCATTCACTATTGAGGATTTTTGCATCTATATTCAGAAGGGATATCAGTCTATAGGTTTTGTCTCTTCCTAGTTTGGGTATCAAGGTGATACTGGCTTCACAGAATGAGTTGAGGAGGATTCCCTCCTTGTTGATGTTATAGAATAATTTCTATAGTATGAGTGCCAGCTCTTCTCTGTAGGTCTGGTAGAATTTGGCTGTGACTCCATCTGGTCTGGAACTTTTTTGGTTGGAAGTATTTTTATTATTGCTTTGCTAAAGAGCTAGACAACATAAGGACATAATGCAACTTAAAGAGTCATTTAGGGAATTCAAAACATAGCAGAAAGCTTTAACAGATGAAACTAAAGAGAAGAAAGAATCTCAGTGCTTGAAAACAAGGCTATCAAGCTAACCCAGTCATTCAGGGAGGCAGAGAAGAGAATAAAAGACTGAGCTTAGAGAAATATGGGATTATGCAGAGTAAACTAACATATGAATTATAGTTATTCCTGAGGGAGAAGAAGAGCTAAAATTCTTATTACCTAACCTTCAATAAGCCCCTACTCTGATTACACCATAGTGATATTTTAGGTCTCCAGGAATTAGTGTCAGTTCAGAGCCAGTGTCCAGTAATCCATGATGTTAATGGAAAAAGAGCCAAACTTTGTAAAATAATTTATGGCCCAGGGCACATGACCTCAAGAGGTTCTGAGAAAATGTGCCCATGGTAGCTAGGTTAGTCTGGTTTTATATATTCAGGGAGATAGGAATTACATGTGAAATCCTAAGTCAATATGTGGAGGACATCCATTTCTTGGCCCCAAAAGGCGGGATATCTCAAAGCAGCAGCTTATAGGTGTGTTTAAAGATTCTTTGACTTGTAATTGGATAAAGAAATGAAGCTTTGTCTGAAAGGGCTGGAACGTTTTAACTTAAGGATGTCTGTTAATCAGAGACAAGCCACAGGACATTTAACAAAACTGAAGTGAGCTATTGAGTAAACTGAAGGCCCTGCAAGTATGATTTAAGCTTTGTCTTGCATGGCCCTAAGCCTGTTAATGAGTTACAAAGGATATCTCCAAGAAGGGAAGGAGGCATGTCTGACCTCCCTTCTCTTGGCCAGCAACTCAGCTTTAGGGTATTTCTGGGATCCCCTTGGCCAAGAGGGTGTCTGTTCAATGAGCTGGGGGGCTTACAATTTTATTTTAGTTCACACTGAAGTCTGATTATTTCCCTTTGCCTGATGTATAGTCACACTGGTAAGTGACCACAGGTCCCTTTGAGGAAGGCTGGGAAAAATATTAGCAGTATGAGAAACGACCTTGCTATGCTATGAAAAATCCAAAGGGGCCAACCCCTTTCACTCAAGGTATTCGTGGTATGAACTGGCTCAAGTCTGGGAATCAATTGAGGGACTATGACTCTTTTGGCGATTCAAGTTAGACTTCTGTTCAATAGACCTAGAACTCTTCCATTTATATAGATCCAACATCTACTAGAATTCCCATCTCTTGTCCGGAGATACCATGATCAATTAGTCACGCCACTGGTTTCTGCCTCAGATTGTCCTCACTCCTGCTTTGGCCTAACTGTTCATCACATTAACTATTCCCACCTTCTCTTTGATGGAGCATTGTCACTTCACTCCTGCCACCCCATGATTCCATTATCCCCACTGTATTTAGGCATCCCAGGTGAATGGTAGCAGTTCCCACATAACTTCTGACCTACAGAGAAGAATGGCCACAGAGCTCTTCAAGGATACTAGGGATCCCTCAGAAATTTATTTCTCACAGTCATGGTAACAGTCAAGTCCTATGGACCCTGCTGGGGTGAACGGGGCTTACATGATAAATTCTCCTAACATTCCAGTCTCCCTAAGCCTTCAGATAACCCTTCTTAGATCAACACATGTGCAGCATTTCAATTTTGGGTCCATGTTTCAAACAGGACCATTCTTAACCCTTCAGTTTAGACACAAATGTAGAATCTATGCTTAGTGGGCCCTATCAATAAGTTCAGTTGACCCAACTTTACATTCTTTCCGTCATAATCCTACCACGCCTTAAGATTATTTCTTACCTAATTCCCTCATATTTCTATGTGCCACTTAAAAAATCATGCAGTTATTTTGGCATTGTGCATCTCCTCACAAGTCACACTTTATTTCACCCTTTGGGAGCTCCAGGAGGTTGAATCTAGGTCTAGAAACAAGGAAGTGGCAGGAGTCAGCTCTAAGGATAATCAGCAGTGCCTGGCAAAGCAACTACCTTGGACAATGGAGAGCAAACCTCAGGCCAGAGAAGAAGGGATATTTCTACTGGCAAAAATGACTTAGCAGAACTTAGGGGTTTGATGTCTCCAACTTCATTAGGATCTGCCAAATATCTATTGCAACATTAGGGGATCCTATTCCTTCCCAAGCAATGCCCTCACTTTAACAGGAAATAACCTATGAGGTTGGGAATTCAACTCACATTTGAATTCAGTCACTCACAAGATGAGACTCTGGACTCGGTTTGCAGAAGTCTTGGTCTTGCTGCTACAGCATGCGGCTTTTTTTTTTTTAGGACAGATATGAAAGTTCTCAGGTCATTTATATAAAAATTAAACTGAGAACATGAAGTCCTGAGCTCATCTTTTTCCTTTCTCCAGGGAAGTTATGAGCATCCAGCCAATCCCATTATACGCCTTAGTGTGGCTAAGATGCATTAAGATAGGAAATATGTGATCATCTAGAACCTCACACCTTCTACAGGTAACTGATTAGGAATATTCAATGGCACTATTTTGCAATTGTAGGGGCTGCCTAGTCAAGTTCACATTCCTAGTGCAGACTTTGAGGCTAGAAACTCAGGTAGAATATCTTCATCAGAGAAGCCTCAGCTCTGCTCTTAAGGCCTCTCAACTAAATGAACCAGGCCAATCATATCATATACAATCATCTCCCTAACCTAAATTCAATTGATTATAGCCTTTAATCACATCTACAAATTACCTTCACAGCAACACAGATTAGTGTCTGATTAAATGACTGGGAATGATAGCCTAGCCAGGCTGGCCCATCCAATGCCATTATAGAGTAATCAGGGAGTAGTCACTTTTCCCCTGTATACTATAGAATACCACACATGAAACACATACATTCATGGCTGGGCAGGTTGAAGGCCCATAGTTTGTGGTGTGGTGTTGAGCCAGGTTGAAGAGGATGAGAAGTGAGAAAGAAGTGCAGAGGTACACAAAATGATTTGGGTCAGAAAAGAAAAGGGCAATGGCTAAGGACAGCATGAGATCAAGGCTGGTGGTCTCTACCATGGTTGGAGGGGGGGCTGTGGTTGGAACGTGTCTCCCCCAAGTTCATATATTCAAATTTAATGGCTGACATAATAGTGTTAGGGGTGGGACATTGAAGAGGTCCTTAAGTCATGAGGGGATTAAGGCCCTTATAAAAGAGACTTTACACAGCCTCCTGTCCCTCCTGCTCTTCCACCATGTGAGGACACAGCTACAAGATGTCATCTTAGAAGGACACTGTGCCCATCACTAGACACCAAATCTGCTGGTACCTGCATCTTGGACTTCTGAGCCTCCAGAACCATAAGAAAATGAGTTTCTGTTCTGACAACCCAAAATAAGTGACTGAGGCAAAGATTAAAATCAATGGAGATTAAGCCAAAGTTTGAGCACATGCCCGGGCAAAGGACAAACCACAGAAGCATCTGTGTGGCCTGTGCTCTCCAAAAAGGGATTTGGGAACTCAGTCGTTAAGAGGAGAGGACATACAGAAAAAGGAGGGGTATGGGCAGTGAGGCAGACAGTGCCCAGGAAGTCTATATTTTTACATAAGGTCAATATAGAGGAAAAGGGAGTGAAGGAAGAATCAGTTACACAGATATCTTTGGGTAGGAGAAAGAATGATTGATCTTGTCCGTGTATCTGTTCTCCAATGTGGATAAACCTATAAATCAATTTAATGAGCTATTATCAGACAGACTTTAGTTTTAGGAGATAAGCATGCAGTCCCAAAGTTACAACTTGCATGTCCTATTTTATGGGAAGCCAGGAAAAAATTTCCTTATGAGTAATCCATGGGGGCAGTTCCTTGTAGATACCTGAGACATTTTATCTTTCCATGGGGAATCTGTCTGATGTTAGTAACATCTATTCATCTAGAAAGGGGTGTTGCTGACTCAGCCTCCAGGCTTGACCTTCCCTTTTTCAAAGGGAGTTTGGGGGTGAGGAGTTGGTCCTCAGACTTTTCCTTTACCAAGGTCTTTATGAGTTACCTGGTCTGTGGTATTTTGCTGTAGCACTCTGAACAGACTAAGAAATCAGTACCAGAGAAGTAGGGTGTTGCTATAACAAATACCTGAAAGTATAAAAGCTAAATGGGCAACAGGTAGAAACTAAAAGTTTGGAAGGGAATGCAAGAAAAAGCCCATAATGCCATGAGCAGAACCAAAGGAGGTTCTAATAAGGGCTCAAGAGGGTGGCAGGGCACCTCAGTCTTAGAGATTATCTGCATGGTTGGGGGCAGAGTGTTGGCAGAAACATGGACACTGAAGACTATTCTGATAAAGTCTCAAATAAGGAACAAATTATTGGAAAGTGGAGGAAAGGCCATCCTGGTCTCAAAGCAGCAAAGAACGTAATAGGATCATGCCATATCTCAAGACTTTATGGAAGGCAGAACATGATAAACGAAGGTATCCCCCAAGCAACACACCGAGGGTGCTGCATGGCTTCTCTTAACTGCTTATAGTAAAAATTTGAGAGAAACAATTTAAAGATGGAATTTATAATTAAGAAGAGATCAAAAAATTTAAAGATTGGAAAACTCTCTGCCTGGCCACGTCAATTACAAAAAAAAAAAAAAAAAAAAAGCATTTTAGGAGAGAAAACTGAATGTGTGGGCCAAGCAACTGTTTGATAAGGTGACTATTAAGGACAGAAGCCAGGTGCTATTCATAAAGACAAGGGGAGAATGACCCTAAATAAAGGCATTTTGGAGATTGGCACTGCCATGCCCACCACAGGGTCAGGGCACCAAGCCCATGTGGGCAGAACAGTTTTGAGGGAGGGGCACCCAGGGCACCTGTGGGACTTCAGGGCCAGATCACATCTCTGCTCCTCAAACATCCCAGCTGCAGTTCAAACGGACTTACAAGCTCTCAGAAGGGACGAGCAGTGAGCCATGGCGGCATACGTGTGGTGCTAACTGCAGACGCACACAACACAGGCACTGGGGAGGCATGGCTACCCTCCACCTAGGTTTCCAAGGATGCCTCAGAGGTAGGACTGCTACAGAGTCCCCATTAAGACACTGCCTAGTGGAGCCACAGGGGGCAGGGCCCCCCAAAATACCCTGAACTGCACAGCCACCAGCAGGCAACTCCAGCCTGGGAGAGCTGCAGGCCCCGGACTCCAACCCACGACAGCTGCTGCATGGGCTGCACCCAGCAAAGCCATGTGGGTCAGGGTCGCCTTGTGCCTTGGGGACCCAACTCTCACCCCAGTGTCTGGGAGGTGGGACATGGCATCAAGTATGGTCAAGCCTTAAGATCTAATGTCTGTTGTGTTGCATATTTTAGACTTGCTTGGGACCTATTATCCCCTTTCTCACCTATTTCTCCCTTTTAGAAATGTCTGCTGTGTGCCTGTCCTGCCATTATAATTTTGGAAGCACATAACTTGCTTCATTCCACAGCTGTTTAAGGTCCAAGCTAGAGAGCAATGTGCCTCAGGATAAGACAACTTTGGATTTTACCCATATCTGATTTAGATGACGTCTGGATGAAATTCTAGACTCTAGAATCGATACTAGAATAAGTTAAGGCTGTGGGGAATATTGGGAGGGAATTAATGTACTTCGTATGTGAAAAGAACATGAATTTGGGGAGGACCAGGGGTAGAATGCCTCAGTTTAAATATGTTCCCCCTCCAAAATTCATGCATTGAAACTTCATGGCCCACGTGACAGTCTCAAGCGGCAGGGCCAGCCTAAGTGCCATGTCATCACCTGCTTTGTTGGACCATGCCTGGTACCAGCTCTCTTGGGTTAAGTGGTCCAGAAACAGATGCTGAAAGAATTTGGCATGCAGGGTTTTTATGAGGGACAAGCACTATGGAAGGGAGGGAGGGCTGGATATCAGAGTTGGAGTTGGCTGAGGTTTTGTTAGATCCTTATTATAGTTGACTTCTCCCTTTGACTATAGAATGTTCTAAAAACCACCCTTTACGAATTGATAAAGGGGTGCGAGGTGAGAACTGTGGTAGCAGCCTAAACTCTGCAAATGCACAGGCATAGTTAAAAATAACCAGCCATTGTCCGTTTGTTTGCTTTCCTATAATTCCCATCGGGAGTCACATAGCTGATGGTCATATTCCTAACTGTCTGCACAGACAACGTCACCCATGTGAAACTAAGGCTAGCAGCTTTTGAGATACCTCCCAGGCCCTGCATTCCAGTGGATCGGCTGCCCCACCCAGACCAGTGGGCCTGACCCAACTGGTATTTTGACCTCCACCCAGGAACTGGCTCAGGACAAGACAATTTCTACACCCCTGTGGTTCTGCCCCACACCCAGCCAATTAGCAGACCCAATTGACTAGCCTCATTTGCCTGCCAAACTATGCTTTTTTTAGCGCATTATGGGGGTACAAGTGTTAAGGTTACATATATTGCCCATGCCCCCCTACCCCCTCGAGTGAGAGCTTCAAGCGTGTCCATCCCCCAAATGTTGCACATCTTACTCGTTGTGGTTGTATATACCCATCACCCCCTCCCACCCACCTGACACCCGATGTTATTCCTATATGTCCGCTTAAGTGTTGATCCGTTAATGCCAATTTGCTGGTGAGTACATGTGGTGCTTGTTTTTCCATTCTTGAGATACTTCACTTAGTAGAATGGGTCCCAGCTGTATCCAGGAATATACAAGAGGCGCTCTATCACCGTTGTTTCTTAAAGTTGAGTAGTATTCTATGGTATACATAGACCACATTTTATTAATCCACTCATGAATTGATAGGCACTTGGGTTGTTTCCACAGTTTTGCAATTGTGAATTGTGCTGCTATAAACATTCAAGTGCAGGTGTCTTTTTCATAAAGTGACTTTTGATCTTTTGGGTAGATGCCCAGTAGTGGAATTGCTGGATCACATGGTAGATCTACTTGTATCGCTTTGAGGTATCTCCATATTGCTTTCCACAGAGGTTGAATAAGTTTGCAGTCCCACCAGCAGTGTAGGAGTGTTCCTCTCTCTCTGCATCCATGCCAGCATTTATTGTTTGGGAACTTTTTGATAAAGGCCATTCTCACTGGAGTTAAGTGGTATCTCATTTAGTTTTGATTTGCATTTCCCTGATGATTAGAGATGTTAAACATTTTTTCATATGTTTCTTTGCCATTATTCTGTCTTCTTTTGAGAAGTTTCTGTTCATGTCCTTTGCCCACTTTTTGATTGGGTTGTTTGATTTTTTTCTTGCTGATTTTCCTGAGTTCTAAATAGATTCTAGTTATCAGCCCTTTATCAGATGTGTAGCTTGCAAAAATTTTCTCCCATTCTGTGGGTTGTCTGTTTGCTCTCTTGACAGTTTCTTTGGCTGTGCAGAAGCTTTTTAATTTGATCAGGTCCCATTTGTTTATTTTTGTTGCTGTTGTGATTGCCTTTGGGTCTTCTTCATAAATTCTTTGCCTAGGCCAATGTCTAGAAGAGTATTTCCAACATTTTCCTCTAGAATTCTAATAGTTTCACACCTAAGGTTCAAGTCTGTTACCCAGCATGAGTTGATTTTTGTGAGAGGTGAAAGGTGTGGGTCTTGTTTCAGTCTTCTACATATGGCTATCCAGTTTTCCCAGCACCATTTATTGAATAAGGAGTCTTTTCCCCAGTGTATGTTTTTGTCTGCTTTGTCAAAGATTAGTTGGCTATATGAGGATGGTTTTATATCTGGGTTCTCTGTTCTGTTCGACTGGTCAATGCAAACTATGCTTTAAAATCCTTTCTCCCAAATTTTCAGGGAGAAGGATCTGAGGAATTGCTTGCTTGGTGCTCTGCAATAT
Source organism: Mirza zaza (assembly GCA_008750895.1). Lineage (NCBI taxonomy): Eukaryota > Metazoa > Chordata > Mammalia > Primates > Cheirogaleidae > Mirza > Mirza zaza. The sequence continues at coordinate 136,906 of VSMD01021073.1, forward strand.
TAAACTCTTTCTCCACTGCAGCTGGTTCTTCTCTGTGCAGCAGGCAACATCACCTGCTTGGGCTGTAACATTCTGGAGAATTAACCCATTAGGAGTTGTCCCACCGTGGGCCAGAAGAGTTGGTCCTTTGTACTTCCCACACAGTGATCAGATGCAGAAGGATGTGGAGGGTGAGGAAGGGAAGGGAAAACTTCCTCTCTAACCCCAGGAGATTTGCTGAAAGACCAACTCACAATAAGGCACGTTAATAAGACTACAAGTTTATTTACTGTGCACATGGGGAGAGTGACTGAGTGATTATACAATATCCCAATGGGGTCCAGGAAGTTTATATATCCTCCTTTTAGAGGGGAGAGGGAAATGAGGAATATAGGGGCAATACGGAATTAGTAGGCAGTGTGGATAGATACCTAGGAGAATGGACGGATGGATGGCTGAGAAAAAGATTGACTTGTAAATGATTCTCTTTGGAAATTAAAATTAAAAAATAATGCCTGTCTCTCAGGTTAAAGTGGGTTGGGCAAGGTCTGGTTGCATTCTCTATCTTTCCAGCAATAGACATTGAGATAACAGGGAGGGAATAGAAAGACAATGTTCTTCTTGTCGGTGGGTCCCCTCTGGTCCTTATGGAGATAGAAGGAGACCCCTTCCAACACCTGTTCATCTCTCTAAAGGCCTTTAATTCAAAATACTTTTGTTTTTTTTGAGGCAGAGTCTCACTGTTGCCAGGGCTAGAGTGCTGTGGCCTCAGCCTAGCTCACAACAGCAACCTCAAACTCCTGGTCTCAAGAGATCCTTCTGCCTCAGCCTCCCGAGTAGCTGGGACTACAGGCGTGTGCCACCATGCCCGGCTAAGTTTTCTATATATTTTTAGTTGGCCAATTAATTTCTTTCTATTTTCAGTAGAGATGGGGTCTCACTCTTGCTCAGGCTGGCTTTAAACTCCTGACCTTGTGTGATCCTCCCGCCTCAGCCTCCCAGAGTGCTTACAGGCGTGAGACCTCGCGCCCAAAATGCTCTTTATACCAAGAGTCATACTTTGGCCTCATGAACAAATTTCAATGACCCCTGTATTTTTTTTTAATAATCTTCCTTAACTACTTGGCCTTGAGTTGTTCCCCCAGACATGGTGGATTTCGTGCAGGACAAAGGAGCTGAGATTCTCAAGGCCCCCGGGTGCCCCCGGGATCCACCGACCCGCCAGGGCCCCAGCGCGCGGCAGGCCTCCTCGGTTACACCAGGATCTGCCCCGGCACGCGGCCCCTTCGGTTAAAGGCCGGCCGCACGGATCTGCTGGAGACCATTCCGGGCAGCTTCCCGTTCTCCCAAGACCTCTGTCTTCTTAGAAGGCTCACAGCCGGGCAAGTGTGAACGGCGGGCGCGGCTACACGACCAGAGAACGCCGGGCAATTAGGCGGCGCGGCCTCGGGAAGCCTGGTCGCGGAGGCGGCCCGACAACAGGAAAGCGCGGACACCTCCCGCCACAAAGCATCGCGACGGCGACTTCCCCACGAAAGCAAGCAGCTGTGGCTTTTCCAGCAGAGTCCCCGGAACACTTGGCGTTAGCGCCCCCTGTTCCGTTGCTCCTGCAGGGTCTGCCTCCCAGTGAGAAAGTCTCCAGAGCACAAAGGCCCCCTCTTCTGCGCAGTGACCAGGCGCCCCTTGCCGTCGCCGTCCGCCAACGCCAGAGGGGGGAGGGGTCCCGCGGGAGGGGGGGGGGGAGGGAGGGGGGG